>JAPYYZ010002215.1:0-13496 GCA_030522705.1 Eretmocerus eremicus | reverse complement strand
TTGAAGCACCGCTGAATAGTTCATCACTCATAGGTGCATAATTGACATGACGTCAATGTTCAAAATATTCATACCTGATCCTATGAAGTTTCGAGATATCATTACAACAATTTGAGAGTAATGCTCGACTACACTCAAGAGCAGCCAAAATAGGCTGAATTTTCGGTTACCCCAGTTAAATCACTGTGAATATCTTTTTGTTCCGCGAGCTTTCCGCGGACATAGCGGACATAGGATGACATAGCAATATGTCAGCCCCACTAAGAGGTCTGTGAACTTTTGCTGGGTTTCATCAAAACCACCAGTGCTCTCACCTTTCTCTACGTTAAGCTTATAAGTACTGAATTTTTCCATAAAATGTTCGTGACAAGTAGCCTCATTGTTTACCAAAAGCCTATTTCTACTATTAGGGCCTAAAAAATAACTCATAAGCATTCACTCCTGTGACTGCCGCCTGATTATGCTTTTCATCCACTCAAACTTCAGCATAAAACAGTCTGACGATTGAGGAGAGGATATAGTCACCTCGATTCTCAACTGATTTACCTTGAGCACTGTCAATAGAAACCAAGAAGAAACTACCATGAGCATACAAATTATAACTTGGATTCATTCATATGTTCTAATTTCAGTCGTAGAATAATACACGCTCTTGCTATAAGCAACTCCCACCAGAAAACCTGGTGAAGTCCATTCCCATGGAATATGAGACATTTCAAGGAATTATATGGACAAGGAACTCACCAAAGAATTTGAGCGCATGAAATATGCACAAATTTTAACCATTCTCTTGAGTACTGGAATGTACCAAAAAACTCTTGGTGTAGACCTAGAGATGCCTCACCAAAGCCACCCTCCAATCCCGGTGGAGGTATCAATACTTCGACGCCTTTAAAAATCTCCGCAGAGAAAGATGATAAGAGGTTACAAAAGCATCTTGCAAGTCATTGTAAATGGATTAATAGTTGCAGTGAGCCCTCGATCTGAAGAAGTTTCCACTTTCACCATGCTTACAGATACCCCCAAAAGGCATGTCAATGTCGGGTCCTCATGACCATATCCTTGACTGAATACTTTCAAAAGTTATCAACTTCGACCTATGGTAGGCATTTGGATGCAATTAGGCTAATGATATCACCAAGAGCAATTACAATCCTCTTGATCCATTGCTCATACTATGGCCTTGCATATTATTAAAAAAGTCATCCATTCCTGTAAGGAATGTTTCTCATAACTGGGAAACATAACAGGACAACTGCTGGAAAAAGCGTGAGAGCCCTCTGCTTGGCCCAACACACATCCTATGTGACTTGTAATCAAGCCCACATGTACATCACTAAAAAATAGCCATAAAAATGAATCATCTTTTGGCAATCAACACCTTGTGAAGCATATTCACATATCCTGAAACCCATCATTTCTTGCACACCACTAAAACTTTCAAATCAGCTTCTCGATTTCATGACTCAAGTATTATTGAAGCCAATCAGCAACAAACATAGTATTTGTATAACCATGAGGCCTTCAAATCAGGACAATAAAAATCAACAATCATCAAACTTAGAAGAAATGATGAGATAACTTACTGTCACTGGCTCTAGAATTTACAATTACATTGAACAACATACAAGCTTCTCCAAAACAAACATGTGCTCAGGTATTTGAGGTAAGGCTTCTAATACAAATAATAGGAATACTTTCAATCAAGCTCTGAAATGATTGAATGAGTGGTGACTGATCGACTAGACAGCTGTCTACTGCCCATATGAAGTGAAGTGAAACCCTTGAATCCGCTCGAATCCTTTTTGGTATGTTAGGTATAAAAGGGTTAACCACGGTGTTAGCTAAACGTAATACTACATTGAGCCCAAGGAGCTCACTCATGTTCTGAGTTTTTTGAATCAACAAATGAGACAGGATTAATGTCAAAAGTTATGGTTGAATATGCCCATTCATGGATAATATTGAGAGGTTTGGTTACAGCAATGACATGATACGGCAATTTTTTAAGTTTTTTGAGATAACTCGAAAGCTATAAATCTGAGAAAAAATTTGTGAGAGGCAAAAATGAAGATCTCTTCAAAAGACAACTTCTTGCTCTCCTAACTTTTCCTGTAAAATCGATAATTTTGAGGTTATGGTTAAACATAAAATATCCACCTCATTTTTCCGTGGTTTTCTTGAAATAACTTGATAACTAAAGGAGATACAGATATTTTGTGCGGATCTTTTTCATGGTGCTCAAAAATCTACAAAATGAGCTTCTAATTACTGTTTCGCGAGCAAAATTAAAGATGTTATGAATTTTCGAAATTATTTTTTCTTCCTTTTCAAAAATTTTTGAACATGTTAAGAAGAAAGGAATCGAAATTATGATTTCTGTGGAGGGCATGTCCTGGGTGAATGATTTTAGCTAGAGGAGGAAGACTGCATGATCACTCCAAGGCTTCAAACGAGCCAAATAATCAAAGAATTTGTCAGAATTTTCAATTATAGATCAAACGGAGCCACTTCTCCGAAAATCCTGGAATGAAGCCCAGAAATTTCCAAGCTACACAGTTATAGAACAGAAGCTCATCATAGAACAGAGAGCTTTACGAAAATAGCTAGTGAGCATCCTCTTGAAAGCGATACTGGCTAAAAACCTCTCATCCAAGGCCTTCGAATTTTTTCCCTATTATTGCGTTTCCCGTCACTTTTCAAGCGTATACAGGATGGAAACCTCCATTAAAATGTGCTCATCGATTGGGAACTATCTTTTGAAAATCGATGATATGCGCAGGACAAAAGGAGGGATTGAACCAGATCACATGAGTAACACACACGGTTGACCTAGACTACTATAACTTTAATGAAACAAACAAGATCAGATTTACGAAGTGAATACGAAATGATGAATTTTACGGACCTTAGTAATGAACAAATAGCATAATTACTCAAAGCGCATGTTCGTCGAGACAATCGAAAAATTTGAACAGATCAGAAAATATCGACAAAAACTAGAAAAACAAAAACGGTCTCTCACAACGAAGTATTGTTATGGTGAAATTTTTGTGGAAATTTCAAAGTCAGGAGGAACAAGTCAAATCTTCTCTACAGGAACCTCTTAAGAACAGCTTGCGCAGACCAAAATCCTGGAACAAAGGAAATACCGGTCAATTCAATCTTTATAGGAATCATATTGATTATACGAGTGTGGAGTGTTCAAAATATTTTTGATCAGGAACAGAAACCAACTAATCAAATGCCCGTATCATAACTCAGAATATGAGATATTTTTTCAGCGTTCTGACCTATTTCCATAAAGGGAGTCGTCTGTTTAGGAAAAAGGAACCATTGACCCATAGTCTTTGGGGAGAGCTGCATAGATATTCAAGGTGCATATTTCGTATAAAATTACTACTCCATGGAATTTGAGATGATTATGAAGATACATTCCTATAAATGTGATATTGGCGAACTAAACCATTGAAAAATACAAAATTACCTATGTTAACGTCCACCGAAGTGATCCCTCTTCAGAATTCTTTCAGTCGAAGACGGCATGTACCATAGTTCAATGAGTTCTTCGGCAGTACAGGCAGGATATGTCTCCTCCATGCAATTTATGATATCTTCGTCGCTTGGGAAGAATCGATTCTCTAAAAGCTCATCATTCGGATCAAGTTCCCAATCATCATTGTCCTGAAACAAAAATTCAAACATCTTCTCAGAAAGACTATAATTTGAAACGATTAACAAAAGTGATCTGCAATAACTGTGGACAAGAATAAAACAAGAATAAAACAAGGATAAAAAAGGAAGGAATCTGTGCGCACAATCACAGTATATCTAACCGAATGCGTTATAATGACTCGTCAAATTTCTCGCGCAAGAGTAGCATGCACAATTTATCGCAATCGGAATAGCTCTTCCATATCCAAAACCTTGACCTTCCTCAACATTTATCATTACCGTGGAAAACTCTTGACAGAAGGAAAATCTCATCGAATCTCAGAATATTCGACCGTCTTTCCGATCAAAATAGTGCTACTTACATCGATGGACGGGCGATCCAAATACTGCGCCTCCTCAACCGCGGAAGCCGGCTAATTATATATAGGCTGGAGGAGCCTCTTCAACTGGGAGGGCCGGCTCGCGGGGCACTTGCTCTCGGACCTGATCAAGGATCTCATCCGGAACAAGAAGGGCCCACTGATCCTTGTCAAAAACCGGAAGAGCCGGCTGATCGTAGACCTCCTCATAAGGTGGAGGCGGCTCATACAACGCTTCATACGAAGGAGGCTGATCGAACTTCTCTTCGATGGCATGAAGAGCCGGATAGTCGTGATTTTCTTCGACGGCCGGGAGAGCCGGCTGGTCCTGCACTGAATGTGCATCCTCGTCGGCCGGTACGGCCGGCGCAGCACCCCAGAACCTCCGATAGACATACATCCTAGACAAAAAGATTAGAATAAATACTCAATCACTACAAAATTGTCGAAATTACTCGATTAAACGAAAGTACACGTACGCAAGAGAAATCATGACAGAATTTTCGTCGATCCGCGCGCTTAAAAGACTGGAGCAGAACTGACGTTTCCTCAGAACAGCGGACACAGACACCCTCAAGAGGCAGCTGTGCCAAAACTTCTCAAACTGAAGCGAGAAATGAAGATACACGTACACTATTGTGGAAAATCACACCTACATACGTCTCGAGGACAAAGTACAAGGCGCCGTCGTAAAATTACCCTCACCTCCAGCATCCAAATTTACGCGTGGTTAAGATGGAAAAAGTCGAGCACAGCCACTTGAAGATTCGGCAAGACCGATCTTCTCGTGACGTTGCCGTCGGACGAAGGGAGCGAATCCCACCGAGCATTTCTAAAACTAGTCGAAACTATGATCAGAGAAACCTCAAATTAGATATACATTTTCTAATTGTATCCACTCAATAAACCTGGAACTTAGAAAGGCAATCTCCAAGCATCACAATAAAATGATGCACCAATACTGTCGAAATGCGCCATTTATTCAGAATCTACAACCACTCGGAAAAACACATGTCCATTTAGATTTTCGCGACACAAAAAGAATTGAACGGATAACGCGCGCCGCAAAGGACGCGCGCTGCGAAGGGCACTAGCCGCGACGGCCGCGCGCCGATAGGGTGGGCGACCCCATCTGATGCTTAGCGGTCGTAAAAGTGCATCCGGCAACGGGCCGGGAAAGCCATGTGGCAGCATATCCTGCCGCGCAGCAGTGGAAATGCATCGAAGTTTCAACGGGAAAGGGAGGCGAAGTCAAGCGCTGCTCAAAATAGCTCTCGGGAAACTGCAGTTCAGTCAACTCAATGTTTTTCTTCAAGTATAGGAGCCCCAGAGAAAAGCGAGTTAGAGAAATTCAACGCGCAAATCAAGCTAGATCGAGCGAGAACTCATTCTATATACTTACATACAGCTCGCGCACAGTGTTAAAGGATCTCCTCTCGGTGTAGGAAATTTCAACGCTCTGCAATGTAGGCATCGTGATCGAGTATCGAGAACATCAGCTCCGTGCAATAGATTATAACTGCGTTTGCGAATCAGATAACGCCAGTGAAGCATGCGTTTGGTAAGAAACAATGAAACATCATCGCAATCTCCGAGATACGAATGAAGCAAAGCGTCTATGCTGATCTGCTTTTGGTAGTATGAAATGAGAATATCTTGTTCAATATCTGAACTGACAACATCCTGAACAACATCTCGCTGAGAATCGTGCACCGTAGGAATTTCTTGCTCAATTTTTCTACGCCTCGTTTTGAGGCCATTTTTGTTCAACATCACGGCCGGTGAAGGTCTGTCAACGCCGAGATGTCAACGACGAATCAAATTATGATTCCCAGGATTTGGATAGAATTCAGGTCGAGAAATTCCAATAATTCGACCACTAATGCGAGACCGACGTATACGGTCGGGATGCACCCGAAGAAGCTCGTGAATAGATGAATACACGCGCAAGGGCATTTTTGAAAGATTTGGATAGCAAAATGTACCGACAAAATTTGTCGAATGCGAAGGCGACCTACACGGACAGTGTTGCTCGTTTCGCTGCCCGAACCGAGCTGGCAATTTCAAGCATGGAAATCGTTAGCCTCCTCATTGGCTCTAGCAAATGATCCAGTAAGCTAAGTTTCGAGAAGTGACATGAAACTCGAACAGACGCGTCAATGTAAGTCAGCCAGAAAGCTGAGCGAACAGCACAAGAGGAATGATGATAAAATCCGAGCGCCACCATCATAATCTTCTCCAAAACTCCTCAGGAGAATGAGATTTTGAAAAACAGATTATCAAATTCTGATTCCAATGAATTTTACCGAACGAACAGGGTTTGAAAATCAAAATCATCTCATGAGTGATTGAAGTATATTGTAAGACAAAACAAAAATTTTTCGTTCAGTTTCCATAAATACTTAACTACTACAAACAATACGATCAAATAAGCTGCATCGAGATATGTTCCCCCCGTAGGGAAACGAAATTACATGTTTGACTGGTAACTAGTCTTTTGGAGAGACACTGGGAAATGGTATCAATGGATGGACTAAGGTCGAGTAATTGTAAAAGCCAAAGGGATAACACTCATATGCAATTTTTGCAAGATTGACATGGAGAAGGGTCCTTGCCAGACCGTTTTATCGTCCAACACCCTGAACAGCGATCAGCATGATTCTTGGGTCTCCTCTGACCCCCAAATTGGATATCATATTGGCGATTGACGATTAACTGATACAATCGCACGGTCTTCTCTTGAGATTCGAGAGAGCGAATCTTCGATCGATTGTATTTTTCTTGTTCTCCAATGAACGATTGTTCCAATTTCCGAATTGTCTAGTCGTGATCGAAAGTACTCTCGTCTAATTTACTTGAATGCAGAAGGTAACGCCTCTTCTCAAACGATATATTCGGCTGTGTGCCACTTGCCATCCGCTCCCGAGCTTGGGGCGTGTTCCGAAAGTTGGCAGACGCAGCGGAATCATCTTGCGTAGCAATGGCGCGACCGCGCCGTGATCTGTAGTTCCGCACATTTTCATCGGAAGTTTGCCGCGACGTATCTGATGCGGCCGTTTCAGTCTCTGTTGGAGGCAAATCTGTTCCTGCAACCTGCTCACAATTTTCACCCACTTGATGAATCGCTTGGTCCAATGCAAAGGAAGGTGATTCAATAGGCATGGATTCAAGTCTATCGAGATGCACAAAAGACACTTTCGAATGGGACGTTCCAACATTTCCACTCTCAATTGAGCAGAGCTGTCACCCACAGTTTTTTTGGAGCTCTTGAGAATTTTCTTTGGATGACCAGGACGACGTTTTACCTGCTTTTGTACTGTACTTTGACCTAGTTCATGACTCTTTAGTCGTTTCAATTCTTCTTGTATGCGAAAACTCATAGTGCTCACAACTTTGGAGACATCATTTTCGGATCTTATATTGGCTGGTCCACAAGACCGAGCCGTATTTATCGTTGTCAAAGAATTTTGAGATTTCTTAAGATTACTTGTTTGCAGAGACAGCTCGTTTCCTGCACGAGTAATAGATGATTTTTCAGATTCCAAAACCTTGTCTTCCAATATTTTTGCTGATCTTCGATTCGCCAAACGTAGAGAATAACTCCGATTTCTGTTTGGAATCCTCAACGATGGCTTCAATACAGCCCGTGATTTTTGTCTTTCATATTCAGCTATCAACAAGCGGTTCTCACTGATAAAAATCGGTAAAGGATGAGTAAGTTGAGCTTCACCCTCATCAGCATCATTGCTCAAAAGGAGCCCATCGGCTATGAATAACTCTTGAGGTTTTTCATCGACAACTTCAGCCAAAATGGATGTATTTTGTTCACTCGCATCTTCACGAGTGAGCGGAATTGCAGCAGGCTTTTCTTCCACAATATCTACCTTCTCTCCCAATAGTGAACGAAGGAAGAGACTTAGACTCTCCATCATGGGAAGATTCAGAATCGTCAATTACTACAGGCTGATCACAGATGTCTTCACACTAATTTTCATAGCCAGTTGGACTATCGTCCGTTGCTTCACTTATAGTATCACAGGGACAAGCACGAATGATTCCATTGATGTCAAAATCCACCATCCCGGAATCCGAATCAGAAAACAATTCTTCTGGTTCGCACTCGAGGTGCCCATAAATTACTCGCACAAGTTCAGGATCTTCTTTGCTGTCACTTCCGATCTCGTGTCCACTTTCACCATACTCAGAAGCAATGACACAATCACTGTCATAATTCAAATCTTCCTCACCTTGCTCAAAATGAGCGGGCTCGATGTTCTCTAACTCACAATCAGCTTCGAAACTCATGGTTATGCGAAAGGCAAACAAAATTCGACGGTAGCAAAATTTAAACTGAGGCAAAATGCTCGAAGTCAAAGTTCGAACAGAAATTGAGCGCATGGCATCTCCCACTACTCTGCGTCAAGAACGAGAAAAAATAAAATACCGAGCATCAGCGACTTACCCGTGTTCGACGAACTCCAGATTCCCCTCCGCGTAGGACAAATTCACGGATCATCAAGTGACAAGTGAACGCCGAGCGTTTCTTTCGCTCCGCTTCGTTATACTAGGTGAAAACGTCACACTCATATAGGGTCCAGCCCGTAATTTTCGGAAAGAAATTAGAGTAGATCATGAAACTTATACATTATACGTCGAGTCGACAGCGACAACGAGCATAGGACCAAAAATTTCAATCTCACAAGAAAGACCGACCAATTCACACAACTTCTTTCGCGCAAAAATGGATCCAAAATCGCGCGTGCGAACTATGATGCGTATCAAGATTGAATGAGAGCAATTGAATCTGTATTTTCTTTTCACATCAGGCTAGACAAATTACTTTTTCATATACATTAAAGTTGAAAGAGTTAAGATACTCGCATAAATTGAAATAAATGGAAATCAAATCTAATTTTCATCACGTGTCCAAGAGCTTATGAGAAGTCGAATGAATATCATGATGTAGCCGAAGCAATTCTCTCCATCAGAATTTATAGAAATTCCATTCCAAATACTATTCTTCCAGGAGAACTCCAAAATTGAGTGATGAACGCATGGACATTCGCCCAATTCTGAGAAAAAGTTGAATCGACTGTATATTCCTCGCCTTTCATGGAAAATCGTGTATACCATTGACTTGCAACCATACTTTTCCCGAGGATTTATATTGGATAGCACTTGGGATGCAATCAGATTCAGATGTGAAGAATTGAAATCTGAATGTGAAATACAAGATCAACTTGGAGAAATAGGAATGCGCATCCGAAACACACAAAAAGATGCGAACAAACTCAGAATTACTGCAACAGAATCACTGCAAGGAAGGAAAACAAGCGAACCGCGTACACGAGCAGAATGAGCATGGATTTCTGCTGTAGGGAGAATCAATAGGATGATGAATGAAATTTAGACGAAGATGACGAAACCGAATCAAAAAAATTAATTCAGAGCACCTCAAATGACACTAGCCGACTCGCAAGCTTAGAAGCAAATCAGACTCGAATAATACTGAATTTGTTCGGTAGCCAACAAGAGAGAATGAATAAATTAAACGATTTAATCATATTTTGGGAGATGACTTTATCGTGATTTCGAGCCATTTATCGCGGCGCTCAGGCTGTCGATCAGAGCTTGATAAAGACTCAAGCTACGACCTTCGAGGCTCCACTTTTAACTTAGTGGCTGCAACCCGGAGGGATTTTAATTTCTTTGGAAAGCGACACAGAGATGAGAGAATTGCCCCGAGTGGTGTTTGAACCCACGCCCTCCGGTATTCTAGACCGGCACGCTACCAACTGCGCCACCGGGGAGGTGTCAGGTTAGCCCACTCAGGAGAGATTAATCCAACTCTGTGCCTCTTGTCAACTGCGGTCATTTAAGGAACCATGACCATTTAAATATTTAACTCATATCGATAAGATAGATCTCATCGATATTGGAACTCTATCGCTCGATTGATGAAATCATATTTTAGGAAATGACTTTATCGTTATTTTGAGCCATTCATCGCAGCGCACAGGCTGTCGATCATAGCTTGATGAAGGCTCAAGCTACGACCTTCAAGGCTCCATTTTTAATTTAATGGCTGCAACCCGAAGGGATTTTAATTTTTTTGGAAAGCGACACAGAGATGAAGGATTCGCCCCAGGTGAGGTTTGAACCCACGCCCTCCGGGCTTCTAGACCGGCACGCTACCAACTGCGCCATCGGGTAGGTGGCAGGTTAGCCCACTCAGGAGAGATCATTCCAACTTTGTGCCTCTTTTCAGTTGCGGTCATTGAAGGAACCATGACCATTTGAATATTTAACTCATATCGGAAGAGGCCGCCGTGGCCTAGTGGATAAGGTCCTGGTCTCCCACGCGGAAGGCCGGGGTTCTAGTCCCGCGGCCGGCACCACTGAGATTTTTCTCATGTGCTTTTTACGGCGGTCTCGGTGGTTCGGAACCCACCTTAAACTGTAGGTCCCCCTCACCGAGGTGTAATCGGTAGTTGGCAGTTGCTGACGCGCTGGTTGAGCAGATCTCAACCCCACGCACATGGGTGCCGTCTGGATAAAGCTCTAAAGAGCAGGTGCCGAGACGTAAAAGTAAGGGATTAAGTTTTTAACTTATATCGGAAAGATAGATCTCATCGATATTGGAAATCTATCGCTCGATTGATGAAATCATATTTCAGGAAATCACTTCATCGTCATTCCAAGCCATTCATCGCAGCGCTCAGGCTGTCGATCATAGCTTGATAAAGGTCTCAAGCTACGACCTCCGAGGCTCCACTTTTAATTCGGTGGCTGCAACCCGAAGGGATTTTAATTTTTTTGGAAAGCGACACAAAGATGAAGGAATCGCCCCGGGTGAGGTTTGAACCCACGCCCTCCGGGCTTCTAGACCGGCACGCTACCAACTGCGCCACCGGGTAGGTGGCCGGTTAGCCCACTCAGGAGAGATCATTCCAACTTTGTGCCTCTTTTCAGTTGCGGTCATTGAAGGAACCATGACCATTTGAATATTTAACTAATATCGGAAAGATAGATCTCGTCGATATTGGAAATCTATTGCTCGATTGATGAAATCATATTTCAGGAAATCACTTCATCGTTATTCCGAGCCATTCATCGCAGCGCTCAGGCTGTCGATCATAGCTTGATAAAGGTCTCAAGCTACGACCTTCGAGGCTCCACTTTCAATTCGGTGTCTGCAACCCGAAGGGATTTTAATTTTTATTGGAAAGCGACACAGAGATGGAGGAATCGCCCCGGGTGAGGTTTGAATCCACGCCCTCCGGGCTTCTAGACCGGCACGCTACCAGCTGCGCTATTGGGGAGGTGGCAGGTTAGCCCACTCAGGAGAGATTAATCCAACTCTGTGCCTCTTCTCAATTGCGGTCATAGGAATGGGAATAATTCACTCTCCTCCAGGATGTTCCGCTCAAATAAAAAATGTGAGACTGGTAGCATCTCGAAAAATCACCGTAACGTCCGAAATGATCATTTTTCAAGAAAAACACTTAGATCTCACGCCATTGTTGAATAAAGAGTTTGAAAAATCTCCAGAAGGCACAATAAAAGGGTCAGACGTGACTCCAAGTCTGCCATTTCGCGCAGATACGCCACTCAAATCTTTGGAAAAAGGACAAGACTTGGAAGACGTGATGAATGAAACACGCAGTATGAGCCAACTGAAATTTATAGCCAAACAGATTGAGAATCTACATAATAATTTCAGTTCTTCAAGACTCAGTTCCTTGTTCACTCCCTTAATATTCATAATATTACCAGGAGTCTGTTGCCTAGGGGGGATCCCTTGTTTCATTCGTAGAAAGCTTATTGTTGCAGGAGGATTCTTACAATGGTTCAGTTAGAATGAAGCCTCAAAATCTCATTGAAACGGAATCATAACTATACGAACAATTATCTATGAGGCTCAACCAGGAATTGAAATTATTGATCCCAATCAGGATGACCATTCCGCACATGTAGAGAAATCTCGAATTCCACCTGCACCACCTCAAGACAAGGATGAAATTCCTCCTCCCATCGATGTGATACAATATGAAGGAATACCTCAAACTCAATAGAATATGATGACGACGAATCAAGGGATATTCGCAGATGATGAATCAAGGAGTATTCAGCCATTCAATATATGAGACGATCATGGTAGTTCTAGGAGTATCCAGAGAGCCAATATAATGGGACTCTGATGAATCAAAGAGTATCCAGGAATTCAATACTATATAACGCCGATACTCCAAGGAGCACCTAGATGATTTATGTTATATGACGCTGACGAATCAAGCAGAGCCCAGAAATCAATATGATATGATGATGATGACTGGAGAAACCCCCCAGAATCGAAGAATAATGAATAAAAAAAATCGTTCAATCAAATATCTTAGCATAAATGCAAACGAAATCCGATAGAACGAGAGAGAGACTTAGGAGTAATGTAACTCGATCAGAGGAGGAATCATCCATACCAGATTTCCCTCTTCGTATATCCACAATTTTTCTCTCTGATATAGCCACGTATTTTTTTCTAAGAATATTAAGTGAATTTACGCAATTTTGAATTCAAATGAACGAATGATTATTTTCAGAAGATGTTTGGAACATGTTCAGAAGATGAGAAGCGAGAAGATAACTCTCTTCGTTGTATAGAAGCACCCCCTAGCACAATTAGATTTATATGAACTCAAAGCGAGATAGAGATTTCACTTATCAGGAACTGTGAAACGAGAGACGAACCACACAAGCAAGCTTAAATCACAGAAACATGAGCTTCTTAATTGAACCGACTTGGAATTTACTGAATCCGCTCGAATATTCACGCCAACCTCGCATATGAAATCTTTCACTCAAACATATCCAATATTTACGTCAACCAAGCATATGAAATCTTCTACTCAAACATATCCAAAATTCACGCCGACCTAGCATACAGAATCTTTTACTCAAAGATATCCAATATTCACGCCAACCTAGCACATAAAATCTTTCCACCCAAATATATCCAATAACTACGTGAATCTAGTATGTAGAATTCTCAATCCAAATGTACCCAACGCCAACCTAGCATATACAACTCTTAGCTACAAAATATTCAATATATCCATGCCAATCTAGTAATATTAGATTCCAGCTATTCTTAGATCATAGACAGAAAATATCAAGTTCCATCTCAGCCAATGTGATTCCAATCGTTTTTCAGACGTTAATTGTTCAAATCATTCGAATCAATATTACTGTAGTCGAATCTTAAGCTATCAGTTGAAGTATTCTATATCACCGATTTCTTATAAAATCATCATACTAAGATGATGGGACAATCGCCACTACATCAATGATAAGAGATCTCATGATAGAACTGACAAGGGGAGACCACACCCTTCGGGTCACCAAATCTGACCAAAATTTTTCTACAGTCTTGTACTACCTAGAATATGAAGAATCTAGAGTATCTCT
>JAPYYZ010002214.1:0-13512 GCA_030522705.1 Eretmocerus eremicus | reverse complement strand
CATCCCACGGGGGCTAGTGATATCATGTGGGACGTCATGAAACAGGATTCAAAGGTACCACGGGACTCGTAAGACACCGTAGAACCCTGTGGGACCCTGAAGACTCACTTGGAACTCGAGGGAACGCCATGTGACCGGGCGCTGTTGGGGAAGATTGTGTGGGATCTCACGTGGGGTGCAACGTGGGGGCCCACGTGGGATCCCACGTCGGAAGAGGGACCCCACGTTGAACCCCACGTGGGACCCCACGTCGGATGAGGGACCCCACGTTGCACCCCACGTGGGACCCCACGTGGGATCCCACGTAATCGTTTTCAGCAGGGCGGACACACTCAGGTGATCGATAGCCCCAGGGTACTGACTCCTACATCTCCATGGGTACACTCTTGGCGATGAAAGAAGGCCCGTCTAGATTCACACCGACTACCCTCCGCGTGAAACTCTCATCAGTAAACGTCGGCGTTGAGCCAATAAACGGTCCGAGACACCCATGTATTGTCATTCCACCCAGAAAATTCCTACAATCGGACATACATTCAAGCTTCATCAAAAATCTCCTCAAAAAGCCGCAATCCGGGATAGACCGATGTTGAGATGGACTTCACATCGCACATATCGGCTACCTCCGCGTTCCCATTAGAGTCATTCAGTCATTATATTTTGTATCAAGGTAGACCGTTTTGTGAATCATGCACATTTCGATTCATTTAGCCAACCGTTTCAATTATTCTGCCGATTCATTCATTCCGATCATTACTTTTGACTCCCATTGGACATATTCTGACAATATATATTCCTGATCATTCAATATCTGATTCATCAATACCCGAAATCTACTTCCATGATATCACCGCAAAATTTCTCAGTTACAAGGTACAGTGTTGGACCCAGAACATCTCGAATCGATTTGTCAATAGAAATCAACTCTTGACGAGCCTTGCTCATGGGAAGATATTCTGTCTCGCATGTTGAAAAGTTGCGTGATTTTGTTCAGAACTCCATGAATTATCTCATTGTTCATTGACGAATTCATTGAAGATTACATTCCACGGAACGATTAATATCTTAGATCAATATTTCCCCATACAAATACAGATATAATACAGATACATATATAAATACGCTGCTGAATGAGATTAGCGGGATGCTTTTTCAAATCGGTATCAGACATCATTTTTCCAAATATGTTGTCGAGAATGGAAATTATGTGATCA
Source organism: Eretmocerus eremicus (assembly GCA_030522705.1). Classification (NCBI taxonomy): domain Eukaryota; kingdom Metazoa; phylum Arthropoda; class Insecta; order Hymenoptera; family Aphelinidae; genus Eretmocerus; species Eretmocerus eremicus. The sequence goes on along the minus strand of JAPYYZ010002214.1, from coordinate 12,298 downwards.
AAAATCGATTCCATATGTAAATGGGACAGTTAATTCCGAAACTTCTAGGGAACGAATACATGCGTTTGCACATTAACTCCCCACTAGGAATAGAGTGACATTTCTTTATTCCAGTCCATGTTTCAGCCGTATATGGAACAAAGCTGTTTCTGGTCCTCATAGCCGGTATGTGTAAAATATACATACCTCAGACATTTCACCCATGATGTTCTATAGAATTATCATACATAATTTATTCATGATCGGAAGCAAAACTCTTGAAGTGGAGTGATGTTTCAATATGGATCTTTCCAGTATAGATTTCTTTGCTCTGATCAGGAGTGGCGACGGAATTTATGACCATTTATTGTTCCAACGCGTTTCTTCTTTTTAATTACACCTCCCAGCTGAGCATATTTTATTCTACCAGTGATCCTTCATTGGGATACCACATGAGCTTTCTTTCTAGTTTTCAGTGCATCTTTGTCTGAGTATCGTTTTTGCCGTTCACGGAAACTCCTGAATGGTACGGTCGATCCTCTTGAAATTCCAAGTACTTATATAGAATGATGAGATTGAGAGTTGAGGTCGTTTTGAGCCCTGAATATCGGATACATTCTCACTTGTGATTTTTTGATCAGGCAAGTATGGTATTCTCCATGTAAGAAAAAGTGATATTTCTTATCCATCGGGACTGAAAAATACGAAGGAGACGATTATGACATATTTTGATATCTTGAATCGATTTGTTGACACACATTTCTCATTCAAACTATTGGAGAGGAAATCGCAGGAGTTGTATCAATTCATCGATTGATTATTGGTTGGAAAAAGATTCAGGGTTAAATGACGAATCTGTATCAAATAATCGACTGGAATCGTGGAAATAAACAGTGACCATCTTCTTCGTGTTTTTACATACTGATAGAGGAGGAATATCACACTTTTGTCATGTGAAAATCATTGGGGATATAACACTCCCGTGATTGAAGAGGCAAAAATCAAAATGTATTCGAAATAGAAGGCCCAAACTGGAGCCAACTATCAGTTCGATGATTTCCTATAACTATACAGAATTTCAAGAGGATCGGCCGTATCGTTCAAAAGTTATGAGATCAGAAAAGGGGAGATACTGGATTCCTCTTTGTCCTTGTTGTTGGAGATACTGTAATCCCTCTTGGTTCATTTTCGATCTTGAAGGACGGTGCGAGAAGTGAAATAAACTCAGAAAACTTTCCTTGGTAGAAAAATCTTAATAGCGACGTTTTGTCCACCAGGTTTCGTGGACCTCATCAGGCTGGTATAACTATGAAACGAATACGATCTCTCCAGCAAAGAAAAGACATATTATCAGTGATATATACACGGATCTAGAGTGACACAGAGACTTACTTCTCGAACTTTGATCGCCACATCTTTTTAAAGGATTCTAGTTCGAGCACAGACGTAATCTGGCTTCTGTCAAGAAAGTGAGAAGAAGTGAGGTATCGATCGAGAGTTTCAGCTCTTATTCATATTCATAAGCGATCATATGTTCGAGTTCGATGACAGACGTCCAGAAGAAGACAGCAGTGGGAGAGAGAGAGAGAGAGAGAGAGAGAGAGAGAGAGAGAGAGGGAGAGAGAGAGAGAGAGAGAGAGGGAGAGAGAGAAAGAGAAAGAGGAACAACACGGAATAGAGGGTCATTGTGCTCGTGCAGCTGCTTTCCTTAGTGCGCTGTGAATGCGACTGAGATTTTCAACATCTTCCTTTCTATTGATGCAATTTTCGTCGAATTTCATGTGAATCATCTCTGAGATTATTCTCTTTCTCCAATCGGATTCAGTATCAACTATTTTCGTATTGGTCCAATCAGGATCATGCATATATCTGACCTTGTGAGTTGAAACAACTGACTTTTTGTCCTTGTTGATTTGATGTTTATGTATACGAGCAGTTAATCATCGCTTCGTCTCTCCCACATATGTTGCTGGACAGTCATTACATGGAAATTTGTAGACGACGCCCGTTTTTCCAATTTTTGGAATTGATCTCGTATCTACACCATGGGATTTTTTCGAGCAATGAGAGATAACTGAGGCCAGCAAATGGTCATCCTCATGAGATCCTCTCGAAAGTCACATCATCGCATCGCAGAGGTTTTGTTGCGCCGTTTCTTTCTCCTTCCGTGCAGGATTAACGATGTGTTACCACCACACATAGCGAACATCAAGAGACATCTCTAAAGCGTCGTTCCCCACAGTGAGTCATGCTCAAAATATTTACAGCGTTGAAATTCTGAGTTCTGCCGTAGGCTTCTGAATAACGAGATTAGAGACGTCAACGATGTACTATTTCGCTTCCAGAAGAATTTCAATCCAATTCCACACTCTTTAGGAAACCTTCCAATAGATAGCAATACCTTGAGTCGCTTCCAACAATACACCTCTGGAAAATCTACTCAAATTCGCCGAAAATATAATACTGTTCATCAAAAAAAATCATAGAAAGTGAAATCGTCAACTCTACACCGCAACGCAGACAAAACATCTCAATTGGGAACTGTAGTAATGTCTCTCTTTCTGATGATGTGATAGATATAGTTTCATTAGGTCCAAATTTCAGCCAAAGGCACACTCTAGACTCCAAAAATATCATCAAGACCATAAGAAATATAGGAAAATGTTTTGTTAGTTCTCATTTGAATAACTGTGAGAAAGATTCCATCCGTCACAAGATCACAAATACATAACACACTGCAGAAAAACTGTTCCACATCACTCGTGAAGATAAGATATTCACAGAAAAATTGAATACTACCAAGAAATTTCCGATGTCCGATCCCGATGTTTCTCTCACACGAGCAGACAAAGGCAACGTTACAGTTTGCTCAAATGAATCTGAGTATATGAATAAGATGAACCACCTTTTAAGTGACAGAAAATTCACTTACCAGTTACAAAGAATTCACTGAGAGGACCACAAACAAGGGTACACGAAATACTAGATGATTGGAACGAAGAAAAATCCTTGAGTAGATCTTATCATGAGAATGCTCTCACCCAAACGAATACCACGATAGCCCGCTGTTATGGGCTACCGAAAATCAATGAAGACGTACCATTCAGATCTCTCATTTCAACAGTTGATAGCCCAACTCATCTTCTCGCATCTACCTTTTACAATTAATTGAAAAATGCATCAAATCTCCAGCTTCACGCATCAACCACCGTTTCGAATTGAAAGAAGAACTGGGAAATTTCACAATTCCCGTTGGTTACATTCTTCTCTCACTGTATTTCATCTCTCTGTTCATCAATATCTTGTGTCAGCTCGTATTAGAGAGCCTCGACCGGAGATTTAGTGACATTCCCAACAGATTGAATGTACTATCCAAGGAAGTTCGAATCTGTGTGAAATTTCTTTTCGAAAACACTTCCTTCAATTAGATGGGAATTGAATCGACATCTTCGGACCTTGATTGCCAAAGTAACGAATATGAGTGGGATATTGTAAAACCCACTCGTTCCTCTCAAAGAAACAGTGTAGGAAGTCGACGATGTAAATATCGTCCGTCATCTGAATGGCACATATTGGAAGGCCAAGTATGGGCCACTCTCGCCTCATTTCGTGATCGAGTTTGATGGAAGTAGATTTGAGAAAATGAATGACTTTGGAATTTTGACAAGAGAGAAGAATAACTGTTTCGCCCTGGTCTCTCCGCTGGGCTCGTCAGTTAGACGACGCAGAGAGCTGTCTAAGATAGGAAATATGATGGAGAATGATACGCTGGAGAGAGGTGAGTAATATGGACATAAGTTCGAAACTCTTCTATGGACAACGGATTCCGCTGGCCACCTAGGTGTACAGACCCGGAACAGTGAATAAAAGGCATATTGTAAGTCGAATGCCATGATCAAATCATTGAAAGGTGGAATCCTCCTCGTCTGGTGGTTGTTCAATTAGATGGGAATTAAATCGACATCTTCGGACCTTTATTGCCAAAGTAACGAATATGAGTGGGATATTGTGGGATCCATTCGTTCCTCTCATGTGCACAGTGTAGAGAGTCGACGATGTAAATATTGTCCGTCATCTTAATGGCACATATTGGAAGGCCAAGTACGGGCCACTCCCGCCTCATTCCGTGATCAAGTTTGATGGAAGTAGATTTGGAAAAATGGATGACCTTGGAATTTTGAAAAGAGAGGAGATTAATTATTCCGCCCCGGTCTCTCCGCTGGACTCGTCAGTTGAATGACGGAGAGACTTGTCTAAGACAAAAAATCTGATGGAAAATGATGCACTGGAGAGAGGTGGGTAATATGAACATCAGTTCAAAATTCTTGTATGGACAACGGCATCCGCTGGCCACCTGGGTGCACAGACCCGAAACAGTGAATGAGAGGTGAATTGTAAGTCCAATGCCATGATATTTTCTGATATTTTCTTCTCCATCATATTTTTTGTCTTAGATAGGTCTCTCTGTCGTCTAACTGACGAACCCAGCGGAGAGACCAGGGCGAAACAGTTATTCTTTTCTCTTTTCAAAATTTCAGAGTCACCCATTTTCTCAAATCTACTCCCATTAAACTCGATCACGAGATGAGGCGGGAGTGGCCCATACTTGGCCTTCCAATATGTGCCATCAGGATGACGGACGATATTTACATCGTCGTCTTTCTACACTGTGCACATGAGAGGAACGAGTGGGTTCTACAATATCCCACTCATAGCCATTACTTCGGCAATGGAGGTCCGGAGATATCGATTTGATCCCCATTTGATTGAACAGCCACCGGTTGAGGAGGATTTCACCTTCAAATAATTACACCTTCTTGCAATTTAATGATCAATTTCATCACCAGATTTCCGGTAGCCCAATGGGATTCCCTATCTAACGTCTCTCCGCTGATTTACTGATGGAAGACATCGAAACTTTTTGTCTACAGAAATTGAAAAATGACCACCAATGTGTACTGTTATTCTATTCCAGATATGTCGATGACACTTTGCTTTGTGTCGAGAAAGAACACATCGATCTAGTCCTGAATGTTTCCAATAGCTACAACAACCATCCACAGTTCACATATGGAATAAAAAACAATAACTCCATCAATTTTCTAGTTCACATATTCTGAATTCCATGATTCTATCTGTACTTCCTAAGCTCTGTGGTAATTCCATATGGATCTCTTCACTTGAATTTCTATTGAAGGAAGCCGTCTCAAGATCAAATTGGCAGGCAGGAAAAGATTCAGGTCGGCAGGCTAGAAGATTATATTTGTTGATGTTGATAAACATTGCTCTGACTGGAGAAAGCCTTGTCACTGGAGTGTAAGTTCCCTTTGAATCGTAAAAGTTTCTATCCTCGAATCCTGTGATTACGAGTCTAGCTTTGAATCTGAGTTCCTCTTCTGATTATATCTTCCTTTTGAATACCCATTTGGCATCAATAATGTTAGTTTGAGAGCCATCGCTCTGAAACATCGGTCTATGTAATAGAATCAATACTTCATTCCATTTCATAGATTCAAACTCTTCCAGTATTGCTTTCAACGAAAATTCTCTTCCAGGTGAAGTCATAGCTCCTGCATATGTAGTTGGATCTCCTCGAATCGAAGCCATCAAGAGATGACCTGATGTCATCTCGGATACGTTCATTAAATTCATTTGAAAAGTTTGAATCGCTCCGGCTAATGTGATGGGTATAACTCATGTCCAAAACTGGTTTATCACTGGAAATATAGTTTTCTGTTCCGGAATCTCCGATTTTCTCTTCCATCTTACGAAATGAAAGGTCCCAAAGGATCTTGGGGTGCTGGATTCTCTTCATCCTTCTTCTGAAGATTTCAGTTCTTATGTTGCTTTCCCTTTTTTCTGGGTTGTCCTACTTCAGTACCTCTTGAGTCGTCATTTCGTTGTTTTTCTTCCATTCACGCTCTCTCAACCTCTTTCCGAGGTCATTTTGCAGGACCTACACTTGTAGGGGGGTTTCAAACCACCGAAACAACCGGAAAGGCACCTATGAAAATTCACATTGGTGCCGTTCAGGAATCGAACCCTGGCCCTCTGCGTTCAAGGCCAGGGCCTCATCCACTAGGCCGCGGTGGCTTCGTCATTTTCTTGATCATTATCATTGAATTGGATCAAATCATCGTCAGAATCTGGAATCTTTTGGGACTGTTCAATTGAATTCTATTCTCAACAAAATTTTAACGGTAACAGTCTCCATAAACTTTCTTCTCATTGGAACGCATATGTCTGGATTCTATAAATTTGTGTGACGAAGTATGCCGGGACATATAGCTCGGATTCTTGTATTCCTTTGAGGAAACTTTGATTTCTTTCGATTTGAACTTCAATTCTATTTTAGGTACTTCGATATACCGGACGCGACGTAGCGTACAATTGAACGATACGCAGCATATTACGTCATCGCCCCAAAATGCGAGGTCTACGGGATTAGTTTCTTTGGTAGATGAAAACGAAGCAAGATATAAGGTGCCTAATAAAATTTTGCGACATTGAGACGCGTCGGATCGCCGAAATCGAGAAGAGGCGGGGACCATCCAATAGAATATTCTCGATCAGACATCGCGTTTCCGAACCAATACGCGTACATCGAACGCAAAAAACACAGACACAGGCCTCATACAAACAAAAACCTAAACAAAAACTCCGCAGCCGAATGTTGCGAGGATAGCTACATCAGGCGCTGCTCGAAGTACGGTCTCAGCAGCAGGGCGCGTACCCAACACTCACACTAGGTAGAATATCCGCGGCAAATGCCGATGAGCCGGGCCAAGAGTCTGATGAAGAGGATTTTGGAAACCTCCAGAACCGAAGTGGTTAGCCTCATCCGAGTTTGCCGAGGCTGAGTGAAAATGCTACGCGTCAGAGTGAAGTAGCGCGTCTGCATGATGCACAGGTTTTCATTTCAGAAGAATCCGTTCATGGATCTGATGATAGTAACGTGAGGATTTTGAATAATCGGTCTAGAGATTGGACAAGAACGGTCTAATCTCGGAATTTGAAATTTAGTGGCTCTCCAAATCGAAGCTTGGAGGAATTTTGATTAAAATAGAAGAACATCGTGTGGTGGCTGGCATGTCCGAACAGGATAGTCTACGTGCAGTGGTGGTACTTTTGAACGGACCAGCTCTAGATCTGTACCGATTGCGTGGCAGGAATGGCGCACGTGGCGGGATACGATTATATGTTTCTATACGCATTATCAGGACGAGAAATATTCTGAGCGTCTTGCCGACGAAGCGCGCGCGCGATTGCAGAAGGACGAGGAGCCGGTACATGAGTATATTACGGCAATGCGTCTAATTTTTAACAAAATGCCGGAACCTCCATCAGAGAAAAAGCATGTAGAACGCATTTATTATAATATGAAAAAAGAAAGTATTTGACTGTGAATATGGAAAAATTGTCGAGATGAGCCAGCGAATTGGGGGTAGCTTTTGACGCGGGTAAAAACCAGGCTGCGTCACAAAGTACGAAGAAAGACGAGAAACCCAATAACCCTCAGAAAAATGGGAACAATACACAGAATAACAACAAAGACACTGCAGAATAGACACCCCAGTCAGACGAAGAATCAGACGCAGAGGAGAAGGTTTCAGAGGTCGCCATGATTGAGGTATCAACAATCGGCGACATTGCAAAGTTTATAGCTGCAGAGATGCAGAAGTTGCGTGATGGGATACTCCCGAAAAAGCCAAATCAGAACGCGACGCCGAATAACGCGCCGACCGGAAGTCAAAATCATGGCCAAGGTTATAGGCATCGCGGTGGTCGAGGTCATAATAATGGTGGAGGTGGAGGCAACTGGAACGGTGAGGATGGCCAGCCACAAGCCTCGCGGAATGAGCTACCAAACCAAGATTTCCAAGATAACCCCAACCAGAAAAATTTCTCTCCGCGTGAGTGCAACGCGAATCGAAACAATTTTGGAGGTAATAGGAATTCCGATGAGAATAGAGGGAACTGAAGAGGGGATTATGGAGGAAATTCAAGAGGTGGAGATCGAGAGGTGGCCGTGGCAGAGGCTATAATACTTTTTATGATGATAGTTATAATGATAATTATCAGAGCCAAGGTCAACAGCAGACAGAAAATCAACAACAAGTTGCCCCCACTTACACGATTCAGCCGATGAATACAAACACAACGAAACCAGCGTCAGTAGAGGCGGAAAACGCGAACACGACTGCGTAAATGAGACCATTACGTCAGCCATGTCCTTACTAGTCTCAAGAGGTTGCGAAGCTGGCGAGTCACTAGCTCAAAAAAACGCGGAAATTTTTGAATATCGATGAATCGCGAATACTCGAAATCCCTGAACCCACAAAGCGTAACGATTACCCTCGCTATTGGATTACGATTTGCGTGGGTGCAATAGAAATGAGGGGATGATTGGACACAGGCGCCGCTCGGGCAGTGATCGGTAAGAAGTTCCGAGAAGGAGCGGAGGAGATAAGCATTGAGCTCCAACCCTCCAACTTTCTCTACGCCCAAATGGCGAATGGAGAGCTGGAAGCCGGGGAATTGATCAGATCCCTGTAGATAGCTGGAATCAGCAAAGATATGTCGATACTTAGCGTGCCAACACTCTCCGTCGATCTCATTTTGAGACTAGAGTTTGTTCAACTTTTTGGAATGCATTTACTAGGCGATAGTGACGATTATACATTCGCGGACCTCGAGGACAAAGAGGAATTCACTCTTGAATCATTCTCGATTGAAACACAAGAAAGTCTAAGTTCCGTTTCACGCGGTGAAAACGCGAAAAGGTCAGAGTCTACAGGTTCAGATCTGAAAGATTCGCGTGATTACGAAAAATATAGATTGAGGAGAGTTTTGGACGAATTTTTGCCTTTCCAAGACAAAAATGGGAGAATTCTCCGAGCAACTCATCTTATTGAATACGAGATCAAACTTGCAAAAAGTGCTCGTCCAGTGAAGCAAAGATATATCCCGTTGTCCGATAAAATCGAGAAAACCATGCTTGATGAATTACGAAAGTTGTTAGACGCGGATATTGTAGGGCGATCTACTAGCCCGTGGAATGACCCCGCATTTCTCGTAGAAAAGTCAAGTGGTGGTCACAGAATGGTGGTGGATATGCGCCTGATGGAATGTCAGAAAAGGACGCTCATCTAACACCGGATATGTATACTATCTTACGAAAATTCAGGAATGCGAAACACATCACCACTCTTGACCTAAGCATGGCATATCACCAAATAAAAATAAAGGAGATTCCCAGAAATATCACAGCTTTTACTATGCCAGGCGAAAGGCACTGGCAATACAAACGTTTGCCTATGGGGTTATCTAACGCGGGCGCGTGCTCCCAGAGGCTAATGGACTCAATTATCGGAGACCTCAAGCCATACGCACACGCGTACTTAGATGATATTGTTCTCATCACTAAAACTTTCGAAGGACATATTCGAATGCTAGAGGTACTTAACGGAGGTTCACGGAGGCGAGTCTCACGATAAATCGAGATGAGAGCAAGTTTTGTTGTGAAGAATTCAAGTTTTTAGGCTCCATTGCTGAGGACTTTCCAAATTACAAATCTTAGTATAAACAGTGATATTATACTGAAACTCGAATACATGGAGGTATTCCATAATTTTCCAAATCTTTCTAATTCCCAGAATTATATGTGATTTGTTTTGAAGATACATGAGGGAAATTAGTTGGACGATCAACGGCCATTCAGTCACTCTATTTTCCTTCCATTCGAGCCGAATGACGCTCCAAAATGCCATTTGTATCGAAAGATGGACCGTTTCTCTGCACGTCATGTTTCGCACGAGAGATATACGCGCAATCGCTTAAAATCGCTTGGAAACTTCATTCCAGTCGAAGTGCGGCTCCATATCGCCATCAAAGCGAGTACTAGGAGTCAAGGGCTACAATCTGAGCTCACGTACACTCCAAAATCTCATTTCTATCGAAAGATGTATTAAAACGCTTTTTAACACATCATGATGGTCATGGCGTGCTCCTCGAGCATATTTGATGGAAGTGCTCCAGTTATTGTAGCAGATATCCCCGATCGATCGATCGAGCGTGCGAGGTGGCTGATCGATTGAAAAGAAAACGTGATGATGTAAAATTCACCAAGGGTTTGCTCCCGAACGGGGTTTCGTCGTTGGTATTGTTATATAGTGAGTAATTAATCATTCCATACAATAAACAACATATCGGGCTACGTAGACCCTATAACTACTCCAAGACAATATTGCTCCCGCCTTTCGCGCGTATGAATTTTAAAGTCGCGCCGATCGCAATTCACACTGCACGCCAAGTGAGAGTGTGTAAGAGCGAATCGTCCGCCAAACTTCTTGCGCGCCGATCGCAATGCACGCTGCACGCCGAGTGAGAGTGTATGAGAGCGAATCGTCCGCGAAGCTTCTCGCGCGCCGATCGCAATACACGCTGCACGTCGAGTGAGAGTATGTAAGAGCGAATCGTCCGCGAAGTTTCTTGCGCGCCGATCGGAATAAACGTTGCACGCCGAATGAGAGTGTATAAGAGCGAATCGTCCCCGAAGCGTCTCGCGTGCAAGTTTTTGGCTGTTCGTACACCAGCGCTCTTGACGCACTTTATCGGCACGTGTTTTCCATTCCTGCCCTAATTTCCTTGCATAAATTATGTCGTTACGCTCCCGACCAAATCTTTTAGTGGATTATGATTCCCCTCATAATCGAGTATTAGAAGTAACCACGTGCAGGACCATAGGTGAAGTCGAAGATTTCCTGTGCCGGATGCCCGCAGATGGATCTTCATATGATGTAATAATCGTGAGTCCCTTCATAATAATCCCATAATTTTGTGATCTACTCGTTTCTGAATGCTTTTAAATGATCCAGTGCATCGCTCGTATGTTATATCCACATCATTTGTCCCTCGCTAGCCGACGCGTTCCCCGACACGGTTCGCGTGGAGTGCAATCTTGCATTTTGTACCGAGCTCGGGTGCCACTGCTTGTATGTTATATTCCTCCTAGAGAGACGGAAGAAAGCTACGGCAGAAATTATCGTGCGTGTTGGCCGATTTTCATTTGCTTACATTCGCGATTCATTGCGCGATGTTGGCAAGCTTTCCCTAAAGTACACAAATCCGCGAGGATGAATATTCGCCCTTATTGGAGGGCAACTCTTCTTTAAATGTCTTTAAAAAATTTGCCTCAAATTCTCCGAACTCTCCGGGGAAACGACCCATGGATAGCTTCTCCACCGTCGGAAAAACGCCCTCACAGAATTTAAGCTCGATCGGACGTTTAGTTCCGGAGCTATGCCAACTTTCGCGATTGATTGGAAATTACATACACTCGCTAAATTACATCGGTTATTTCCTCCACAAATCTACGGAATCCGAACAATTCCCACATTACATGAATATAACACAACCTCACACATGTAAGTACACATCAAGTCACATATTTTCCTCATTTAGACCATTATCATGGAACAATAGAGTCCAGAAGGCCGGAAAATACGGTAGAAGTGAGATAAAAAGTACTGCCCAAGTTTCCACAACCGAATGTTAGATTTTGGGGTATTCCATGATATAAGCACAATTGATTATTGTCAAGGGTTCAGACCAATGTATTAACGAGGTCCCAACATGAAGGAAAGTTGTGTGGTACCCCCAAACTGAGTTCGACACATTGAAATTTTTCGTCCGCCAAAGGTGGAAGAAGGCGACTTTTAGCGTTAAAAATTACAACTGCTACGCAAATTCCAGTCAAATCGATCTCCTAGACGTCCATTATCAATCATTAACTGTAAATATACTCTGATCAATAGTTAATTTGGCCATTTGGAGAATCAGGATGTGACGGAGAATTTCGAGGTTATGTTGCCTCAAAGGTCACAAGTCATTTTTTTCTTGTCCGGATCGGGATTGGGCCCAAGTCCCCGCGCCCGAAGGGCGGAGCAGCACTACTCACGTCCGAGTATGAGCACACCTGAGAAGGGGAAGGGATGGATTTACTGGGCAATAATAGGTCCAGTATGTATTTTTCCTTCAGCTATTTGCGCCCATTTATTCAGCCAGCTACTTCATTCAATTACACAGCTATTCCGTGGCGAGCATGCCACCTATATACACTAACTCGACTGCTCATCACTCTTTGTGTCCATTAACCGACTTCTTCGTAACCTCACGAGATCTATTTACAATATTTACAACGCACCTCTACTACACGCTAGCACCTCCTGTACGTACATGTTCTACTATATACATCCGACAACGCGATCCGTCATCCCTGGGTGCGCCCTAAACCGAGCGACACGACAACTACTCCACT
>JAPYYZ010002212.1:0-16711 GCA_030522705.1 Eretmocerus eremicus | reverse complement strand
CCCATGAAAATATTTAATCGAAACAACTGACTCCCAGGCATCCGCAACAATCCACTCTGAGATTCGAGATGCAGCATCGATGCAAATAGGACAAGGAGGAGAGGGAGAGGGGGATTCACGCGACGAAGGGATGAATATTCCAAGGCACGCGCTCGTTCGCACCTGTAAATAGCAGCCTCCGAGACCGTGAGAATATCTCATACAATTACTGGCTGGGAGCAGAGAGCGGCTCTCCGGGACGTCGAAGAGTCAACGGGGCCACCGCCCTCTCCCCCGCCAACCTGTAAATTTGCAAACTCTACTCGGAGGCATGTAAATGTACGTGTACAAATGCGCGCTAGCGGTACGCTCCGCGGGTTCAGCGGCCCCAGGACGATCCGACCAAGCAATAAGATGTCTCCGATGCGGTGAAACCGCGCGAGATTTCACCCTTGCTCTCACAATGCCTATCGTCTCGAAGAAATAACGCGCCGGGACGAAATGCGTCTCTCACGAAGAGTGAGAAGAGGGACAGGACAAGGCGTGTAATGAAAACGAAACGCGTAGTTGCTACCTCCAAAAACTGACGCGCAAACTTTTAATTTTTTTTGTCTAAGGCCAGTCCGAAGCATTCTGTGTTACAGACTTAGCAAATGTACCGCTATTCTTACTTATTCTGCAACATGAAATCATTTTGACTCGGTCCAGATACTAAACGCTCCCCTATAGGAAGATTTCGGTATAACAAATTTTCTGGCATCAAAAAATTTGCATTCTGTCTCGAGAAAAATGGAAAAAAGCGAGTATTGAGAGATGTCACAGTTGCGAGACGCCTGCTACGCTCGCCCTCTTTCATTCGCTTTGCACCCTCTACTTACTGCATCTTGTTGGGTACATCGAATCTGTAAATCTCTTGAAGTGTAGCAAACAAGTTCGATAGCGCTGAATGGACTGATTAATTCTTCATTGCGATTCTTTGAAGGCAGTACACGCTCGTGTTTACGAAAACTACGAGCGTGAAGTCTGAAGCGGGACGTTTATTGAGCGCAAAAAGTTATATCGCCTTCGCGGAACTTAGACTCACCACCACATGACGCGTGATAGATTACTTCTGAAGGAAAATTTTGAATGTAAAAGGGACTGTATTGGTTGGCCTGAGACTGCTGCGATCCGTGGAGTACAGCTACGATCTCAAAATTGTACAAAGTATATAAATTCTACTCTAAGTGTACCAAATAAGTTAAGGAGATAGATGAAGAGCACTGCTACCACAATGCGCCGACTAAGATTTCCGATTTGTTGTACATTATGTCATATTGATATTTATACATGACAGTTAAGTATATGAAAAATATTTATAGTATTTCTAATGCTGCCTGTTCAGAACGTACGTAAGAGTGAGACGGTTAATCATCATTCTGGGGAATATTTGACCATACTCAATTTGTAATGACTACATACTCATACTTGGCTAATGAGCAAAGACAATTTGGAGCAAATGATGATTTAGGTCCATTCTCTAGAATGTGCTCGTGACTGTTTTTGAGATATGAAATTATAATCTCTCATATTTTCTAAGGCTCTGAAAACTGTTTCTAGTGCCGATGTAAGCATGGAACTTTTCAAAAAATATTGAGTGCACCGTGATATTTTGTCCCTAAATCGACAAGCGGTTAAGCAAAATTTGAGTAAAAAGTCTGACAGTATACTCTTGAACATTATTAGTTCTAATGCACGACCTTACAGCGAGATTGCATTGATCCCAGAGACAATTTTTGCCTGTGTGTACAAAATTCAACATGCCTAAATATTTTGAAATTCTTAGACATCACAATTTTCGGTAAATCATCTTCATGCGGGGTTACATGACTATAATCATCAGATTCCGTCATTTGCAGAGGAGACTCTACTTGGTCCACTACACAAGTAAACAAGTACTTTCAATCAATGAGTGGAATCAAAGTGTTCCGATAATACGCATGAGACACATTTTACGCACTGACTATGAGTTTCTTGCTTCCGCGTAAGTGCACCTTGCATCAAAAACGCAAAAAAGCAAGAGATAGACGGATGAGTCAGAGACGAGCTGGATGCGAGGGCAGTTTTTAGATGAGGGGAATAATACAAGTTGTGTCAACTCAAGCCGAGGGCCATGGCCGAGGCCATGGCAAGAGCTGTGCATGCAAAACAAAATGCAAAAACGACGGGTAACCCGCAGCATCTTTTTTCATACGTACCCTCTCGCCTCATGAACACGCCAGGAAGTCCCCGGCTCATCGAATGAGTTCTAGTTCAGCACCGTTACTCCTGTTCATCAACCTATCCGTACAACCTTACCCGGTGATAGGGAATGAATTGATATTTTTTAAGATGATTTTATCACCAGTTTGAAAATGCAAGGATGAGATTATGTATCAGAACATTTATAAACTTCATTTCAACATATAAGTAACTTGAACATTAAATTTACAAAGTTCAAGTGTTTGACTCGAATTTTTTCTTATTGAAAGAGTCAAATTGAGCACAAACTGTGATGACACCTATATCGGATCACAGGAATGGTGGTGCGGTGCATTTTTACTCATTAAAATAATCCAGAACTGTATAGACATGTGCGTAGAGATGAGAAAATATCGATCAAAAAAGATGCTGCGAATTGCTTCTCGGCAACTCGTACACTGTGAGCCTCGACTTGAGCGATCGCAACTCATACAATTATTTATTTTGGCCGCGGGCGTACCTGGACGACTGCCTAGATGTAATATATTGAGTGGCGTAAATTATGCTGGTTTTCTCGAGTACTGTTCAGAGAGAATCCATAGAAGAGTACCCGGGAATAGATACCATATCACTCAAACTGATCAGAACTACGAATCTCACCACGAATCTCGGTTATAAGAAATACTCCGAATTTTGTTACTTTGTTGGCATCTTTTTCGAATAAAAAAGTTGCATGGGTGGATAAACACTGGTGTTCAGGGAGCTTTACCATCAGAAACTGCCTACGACGAGCAATTTTTTGAATTTCTCATTGGAAAATAAGAACCTTGGGCCTCTCTGGTTTGTCTTATAGACCCTCTGCTAGCCGAAAAAGTTCCCCGAATTTGGAAAGATGAGTGAAGACTGTAGGATAATGCGATGACGTATGGTTTAAAACAGACATTAGAACTCTACGCGACAAGCTAGATAAATTGCTTTCTTCATCGTGGCGTAAGCCACTGTACCAATCTCTTATCGCCGTCAACATGAGTATCATCGGTACAGTCATATCTGTCAATGATCAAGGATCGTTACATGATTGGTTAATAATTTTATTCAATCCGTTATCGCTGGTAGAGTCCCAATTTGTCGAAGATTCCCTTCTCAGTCATTATAATCCACATATTATACTGAACAAAGTCTGCAAAAAAATTTAAATTTAGTTTATGAAGCAGCTTTTTTCATTTCTCGCGAGAAAAATCGTTGCATTATGTAGATGCGACTCTTTCGAAACTTGAATGGATCATGAAAGCTGATCCCGAAGTATTCGGTCAAAGAACTGAAATGTTCATAGAATAGTTTTGACAGGAAGAATGCGATATAGAATAGAGTTCAAGATAACCCTCGATTTCCAAATGAATTCCTCCGTATCCTTTGCAACGTTTCAAATCATCTTCTCGATTTTCTGAGGTGGTTAAATCCTCTTGGAAACTAGAATACAGGAAATAAATTATTATTTCATTTGAGCGAGATGGATACTGATTTGACTCAGTGGAGAATGCAACTTGATTGATCAACGGGTGAATAGGTACGAATATTTCAAACTGTAAATATATCACACGCGAATTTTCATCGTTAATAGATGTTCACTGGTTTGTTTGAAGAATACCACTCGTAAAACGAGTTGCGTTCATTTTGTTACTGAATCAGTCACATCGGGCATGCATGAGTAACAATATGTTTACCTCTAGTCGTCGGATACTTGTAAAAGAGCGTATATTTGCTTCATTGATTGCAACAAACTTGGAATCAGAAACACTTAGCCTACAAGATAATTGTAAAGATTCTTCCCTTCTTGATAACCGGAATCACTCAAACCCTTGCGCATCACTATCGCACGCATGAGTAAATTGTTGATTTGATCTATTGTAAATATTCCAAAATATATGATCGTTTCTATTTAACAAGATTGGATTTTCTACAAAAACCTCCCCATCCTCCCATTTTTGGTTCTAATTTGAAACATTATTCAATCATAATATCGACGCACAATATTATTATCGTTAATAGGCATCTAATCCAAAAGACTCAACTAGTCCAATACGCAATGACTTCTTGTACTTATCACTTTTCTACGTCGATTGGCGGACAACTGATTAGCATGCCGCCATCGATGTTTCAGAGATGATCGAAGAAAGTTTCGAGAGCTGCGGATCGCGTTCAGGCGACTGAGAAAGTATTCGGGATATTGACAGATTCTCCCGTAATTTTATCTGCTTGATCTCTTCTCACAAATTACAATGGATTGCCAAAAATTTACCCGTCTCTCCTTCAGAGCTCAGTTCAAAGAAAGAAAGACTCAAATTTTTCAGCGCTAGATCATACTGATCTCATGGTATGCAATGCAATAAGAGACCCTAGAAAAAAAGAAAAAACACTTCTGACAGCCCAACATATTAATTCGACTCTCATGGTACAGAATATCAATGCTTGACATGGCTCTCAGTTGGTTGTAGAATTATACGAGTAATTAAAATCACGCGCATGAATTTGCTGTGGCCAAAATAAACTCTTATTTGTAACATTCGTTATTCCCTCTATCAACTAATCCACGAAGAGAGTTTCTTGTATTTTGAGTCCACGTATTACAAGCGAAATGACCCAAGAGGAATTTGTTCACCCATATCGTCCGTCAACATTGTTCAAATTTTTATTATTCACAGCCACTGGCATCAGAAGCGGACAAAGCACTGAGAATTACCTACGAATGAAAGTTAGGCCATTCTTTCCTGAATCATGGACCAATTTTGATGGGAATTTGTAAGATCTTTTATTGAGTAAGATTAAAGATGCGAAACTGTACGTTAGGGTATCCCGGATACTTAATGTAATTGAAAGAAATCCTCTATATTGTAAACACCGACGGGAACATCATTAGTAATAGTATCCATACATCTAGTAATTAGATGTAACTAATATTTATTGGGGCATGTAGCTGCACATCTGTGACTATGAACCTCTTACAGCAGATATCTATACATATATCTGCCTTTGAAGAATGCACAATTAAATCACTATAAAAAACTTCAACAGCTCGTTTCTGCTGAACAATAGTTTTCCACGGATTAACATGTGTAATACTTCGAATGATTCTAGTTACAAAGAGAGACTACATTGGTAGACCTTTTTTGCGTGAGAGTATGATGTAAATAACAGTCTGTCGATGAGTGATGATGAAGGTTGTAGTGTATAATTCGAAAAAAGAGTTGAATTTGATTAAATGCCATGACATGACTGCAAAATTCAGGAAGTACTCAAAAGACTCTTGAGACATATGTACAATATGTAACGTGTATTATCTTGGAATTACATTTCATACACATACCGCTGTGAAAAATGCATGATTGACAGGGCTACGTCAGTGGCTCTCAGCGAATTGGCGTGAGCCAAGAGGCCGAACGACGGTCTGTCACACACAAACTGATAGTCTTGACTCGTTACGACACTATCACGCCTTAGATCCCGACGAGAGAGCGAACAAATGATTCGAGATGTGCACTGACTTGATGAAAGAAGGCACGCCCGTGCATTGCACTCGACACTTGTAAGGAAGACACTACCGTGCGTGCTCTTGAGTGGAAGGTCCACCTGAGATGCGAATGATTTTACGTTGGAATCGATGGGAAAAGAAGGGGGATGAATACACCAGGATTAATTACACAGTAATGGTGAAGTGAATTAGCGAAATAAAGTCGAGTCGCGTTGGCGCGGTCGGACTGAGAATGAGGTCTGAGGAAGGACTGAGGTGCCGAGCTCGGGCTCGGCCGGCTTCATATGGGATTCAGGCAGGACTCGTGATTTCAGTGCACGACGTCCTCGTTGTGTAGGGATCCAGCGAACAACGACTACGTTGTACATAAAATGCCGCACAACGTTGCGGTTGTCCATTGAATCCGTGTTCAACGTCTCAGTTGTGCATGGACTACCTGCTCTACGTCTTGGTTGTGCATAGAACTTGCGTACAACATCTTTGTTGTGCATGGAATACGCCCACAACGTCCAATCACACTTTTACATGGAGTTGGGTATGGATGAAGCGTGATGTAATTATGTGTCGTCTAGGAAGCGGGGCTGCTCTTGCTTTGAGCTGCGCACATCATGATGGTGAGCATTATGATTGGGAAATTCTCCTTCACATCCTTATCATGCATTCTCGAAGGTTAGACAATGAAAAAAGACCAATGATCGCCTTGGGTCACATAGTACCGTGGTTTAATTTGATTAGAAATCATGCTTATCCTGTGAAAGGGAACAATCTTCCCAAAATTCTATACATTGTATGAGTTTGGTACAGACTCAAAAGCTCACATTTCTCAACCTCTTGACCATATTTCTCTACTGAGAATACTTATAAAGGCCATTGAGGCTGCTCATGACAAGCAGCCAGTCATGCTGATGAGACCTTGGATTTCTTGAGTTGTCTAGGAATTCTTGAATTCTTTGATTTAGTATCCTCAATTCCTCATTGAAAGTATTGAGGTTAGCCCACTCTCCAGGAATTGCGCCCAACACCGATGATACTGGAATGCAATTATGTACCTACTTAGAATTGTACAGTGACGAATATCATACGAATAGGATTCAACCAGGCTCGCTCGGCCAAGAGAAATCAGTTTCAACCATATATATGCATATATGGTTGAAATTTACCATGTATATTGGGGTGTTCGTTGTTTCTCAAACTCTTCTGATCATTACGGGTATCCCCTAAATATCTCTCATATGCCGAGAAAGTAATTTAGAAATTTTTTTGGGACTTTTTGAGGGCTTCCCAATAGTGCCCCTACAGGTGCCCTTTTTCCATTTGAATAGCGTGGGATGATCCATCTGAAATAGTACAACGAGTCGTCTTAGAGACCCGTTACGAGCGAAATAAACTACTGACGTATCCAACGATATCATTTCCCACGCAAAATTTTACGCTGAATCCGAATCCGGCCTCCGATTTGCAGTCAACTGCGTTCCAAGTACTTTAAATTGCAGTTAGCAATTATTTCAAGTACTTGCAGTAATTGCTAATTACCTCACTTGCGCATGACTTGAGAGATCAAGATAATCTGTAGGGATACAGATTACCTTGATGATTAAATCTTAACCATAAAGGGTAGTATTAATTTGAACCGTGTATTTTAGAGGGTAGATTAGCCCGTATATTTTTTCAAATGAATAAATAAATGATTTCAAGGTCTTGTTACCTGGCGCGATCGATAGCTGATGAAATTTCCTTTAAGATAACCCATTACAGGAGTCAATTCGGTGCATTCAGGTCGAAGATAGAGCTATTCCGTAGAATGAGACGAAACTAGCCAGGCTTGAAGTGTCAGATGGCAATTTTAAGTATCAAGCACCGAGTCAGGTAGTCATTTTCAAATCTGGCAGATTTTTCTATTTTTTTCCAAATAGCTATATTTTCGACCTGAATGCGCCAAATCGACTTCTGTAAGGGGTCATTCAAAAGGAAATTTTATCAGCAATCGATTGCGCTAGGTTAAATTACCAATTACCGCAAGTACTTGAAATAGTTTGAAATTGTAACTTGGAGTACATAGAACGCAATTTCGCAGTAAATCTGAGGCCGGATTGGGATTCAGCGTCGAATTTTGCGCAGGGAATGATATCATAGGATATTTCAGTAATTAACTTGGCTTGTAGCGAGTCCCTAAAACTCACTGCCCTATTTTAGACGGATTATCCCATGCTATTCAAATGGGAAACAGAGTACTTGTGTCGGCATTATTAGGAAGCCTTCAGAAAATCTCTAGAAAAACATTTTCTAAATTACTTTCTCGGCATATGAAAGAGATTTAGGCGGGGCCCCTAACAATCAGAAAAGTTTGGGAAATAACGGACACTCTAATATATATGTATTAGGTAAGTGTATCCAACTTGCAACCATAAGCAAATCTCAGAAAAGTGCTCTCGCAAACTATGCCGCACACTTTTCCTAAGTTAGTTCATTTCAGAATTAGAAGAAATTAGTACTTCGGGCCGATTCAAAATAATTTCTGCACTTGTTAACTGAAAAGGAGTCACTTGTTGCATTTTTCCCTATTACACACCTTTTGTACTCAACCAATATAAAATGTGTTTAAGCTCGTTTGATTTTTTGTCTCAACATGTTCAGTTGCCTCCTTTCAAAATCGGAAAAATCCACTTTAGCTGATGTTCTGGGCAGAATACAAAGCCTAAGTTAACTTTTAGGAGTGTATCCAACGTGCTACGAATATGCTCATCACAAATTCACGCGTACTATGACTTTGCTGCGCACTCAAGCCATCATCACTACGTCGATGTTGGAGGGATAAGAACATTTGGACCGCCGAAAAACTCAAACCACCTTGCTGGAGGGATCAAAGCAATTTTAGCACTCATCCCTGCTGTAACAGGGATGAGTGCTAAACTCTTCAAGAATTCCTCAAATGAAACTAGATTCATGCATTTTAAACTCGACTTATCTCTCATTTGTTGTGTACTTGATTCCTCGTCGAAATATTTTCTAATTCCACCAATTAGAGCAACAAATTAGACACCGAGCAAAATACAGAAACAAAACGGTCCACGCGAAAGAGTAGAGCCGACTTGGGTACCTCTTTTAAACTCACGAAAAATCCCTTATTCGTGAATTTAGTCCAAGCGGCCTTCAATGATCCAAACTAGATGTAACAAGATTCGTTTTGTAGGTTGTTAGACAAGTTTCAAAATGAGCTGAGGTACGGTGGAAAATATTGAGGTGGGCCAAAGCTATGAGCTAAATGGCTTAAGGGGTGGCAAGTTGGATACTATTATGATAGGTATACCTTATATATTCACGCCAAAACAAATTTTTTGGATAATAGAAAATCGAATCCTAGAACTCAGCTCATTCATCTTCAGTCTCAAAGAAATTCCATCCAGAATTCCACGATTGCTGTATGACTTAATAACACGATCTGAATGATGTCTCATTTCTAATGGTTTGAAAAATGATAGAGGTATTTTCCAAGAACCGCCTTCAGCGAGAGTGGACTTGGGCATCAATAGGTTTGAAATAAGGAATCATCTCGTATTTTGAGATTCCTCTCAAGATGAGAACGTCAGAATAAGAATTGGAAGAATCTCCTTTTTCAGGATTGAGTATGAAAGATGGTAAGTGTTCTTACTTTCAGCTCCACAGGATGCCAGGTTCTCTGGTAATTTCCGTTGTGGATAAGCATTTGCTAATAATCGTGTGATGAATGAAAGTACCCTTTGTTTCAGCTGTTCAATTTCCCACAGCAACCCTTCAGCTTCAGCAAGGTTCATATTCCGATCTGAAACCAGAATTGTAACGGTTGTCAGCTCCCAAAATGTTTTTGTGAAGCAATGAAAATAATGGTATCCTTATGACCACGGTTTTCTGACTTTGCTAACATTCTGTCAATTACCAGGCTAGCATTTTCAAAAAATCAGTAGAACTTTCTCGGCATGAGCACATACCGTCTCAAGGCTCAGGAGATGTAATGAGTCAATTGACTTGTTGAGTTCGCCCGCATGAGTCTTTGAAGATTGACACACGGACCGAAATCTGCATAGCTACTAACTGTAGGATGCACCGATATCATACAGTGGATATGTCGCAGCTTTTTGGCGAGGTCAGCATCTTGTTGAAGAGGCTAGAGGTTTGCATGAAACGCTGACTTTAGTTGTCGGCGCCACTTAGCGCCTATGAAAATCACCATCGAACTAACCCGAATAATGAGAGATCTACCATCGACTGCAACTTTCAGTAAATGACCCTACCACTGTCGTGCTTTCAGGATTTATCATCAAATCAACAATAACAAAAATAATCCCGTCCTTTGCTTCACATTTATTCTCAAAATTTGATTATTTGCCACTGGTACCCGTGGTAAAGGAAACCAACCACTCCACGTCTTACCACCCTTTCAAAAGTGATCTCCTTAGCGAGAGTCTCAAATGCATCCCTTGCTCATCAAATCAGCGCTCGTGAAGAATATCTGATGAAAAATTGTCTCGTGTGAGCAATTGCTGGAATGCGACCGTGCCGAATGAACACATCACTAACTGAAAAAATATCTCACTAATGAAGTATACATAAACAAATGTGAACGTCAAGTGTTGGACCTAAAGATATGGAATTTTCATCAAGGGTCTCAAGCGTGGTTTTGATGTTTCGTTTTGATTCTCAAGCACATGTATAGACCTTCAGCTGTGGATTGACCTACCGATGCGACGCGGCGAGTGCAACACGGAACAAGAACCAAATAAGAAAGTGCGTTGATCGGAACTCTCACTAAAAGTTCCTAGGCTTGCCTGGTGAGGCATGTTTTTAAAACAAGCGTGAATGATGGCCGTGAATGGGTTTGATAGAAACGTAATAAAACTCGTGGCTGCCTACTATCGAAAGCTTGATTGAAAAGGTAGCATCGATCAATTCTTGATATGAAATCGCGTTGAACCAATTGAATAAGATACCTGCTATGTTGATCAGGTTTTCGCAGTCCATTAATTCAACTAATCTCAAGTTTGTCGATGACCCACTTCTTAGCTCTTGCACTAAATCGGCCAGTTTCATTTTTTGTCGAAGAAAGAATGTCAGTCGTTGCCGCATCTCGTTCCAATCTTGATGCCGTTTACTTTCTGGAAGAATAAATTATGCGAGAATCTTATTAGTCTCCATGTAAAGAGTTATGCACAAAGTCATGTTGCGATGCAACAATTTTTCTCATAGTTGCAAGAGCTCAAAAATTTGCTCAAGAATCACCAAAATTATATAACGTGTAAAGATTTTTGTATTGAGCGGAAGTACAATCTTCTAGAAATAACCTACTCCGAGATCTTGAGCGGGAGAAATAAAAGAGGGAATTTCCTAATCATGTATTCAAATTTGTGACCGTTCGTGTAACTAAGTATGCTAGCCTGCATTCGGATGCGACCATTGCAGCATCAGATCATTGTCATGCTGCATAAGTCGTATTGGTGACTTGAGGGCTATTGATAGTCAAGGTATGGACCTTTTGGTATGAGAAACTGAAAAGTCGGACGTCCCAGAGACGATAATTCATTGCCGGATGGGGTTGTGCACAGAGCCTACTCTAAGCTCTCGTACAACAGTACATCACATTTCTATCTGCATTCAAAATTAAATGTTGTCTTCCGGAAATCACGAGCTGCAATCGAAAGCATAATAGAATTACGAGGAAATATTATTGGAATAAGCTTTTTTAAACGGTTCTCTCACGCAAAGATTTATGACTATCTGAAACTAAGAAATACCGGCACTAGAATAATGTCACAGTCTATGACTCATATACAAGAAGAATCTCCCGCCTTACTCATGCTAAATTTTCTTCTCTTTCATGTTGAGATTATTGTCAATGGACTATGAACTACTCACGTTACGAAAAAAGCTGAGAACGATTGATTGTTCGTGTCGGGTTTTCAATTCCAAGCGTTTTATACACTTCCACACGCTTGGAATATTGGAATCAGTAACCGCAGATTGACCTCAAAAAACTAGTGAAGATTCTCAAACATATTTCAATGCTCTCCATATATGTATCGGCTATGGAATAATTCGATTGCTGAATTTTTCTTCACTTCTCAGTTAATCTTGATTTTTTCGTGAGAAAGTTCTTTATTATTATTTTTTTTTTCTTTATTATCGTGAGAAAGTTACTTGAAATAAGCGTATTTTAAAAAGCGCATGTCCTACCAGTACATTACCCTTGCGACTACAGTATATGATTTTAGGAAGATAGAGTGTTGTGTTGAATGTAGACGGAGATGTGATTTTCTGTCCTGTGTTGACATAGAGACGTCTCTGTAAACAATCTCCAATGTCAGACAATTAGACGAGTCTCACTTTCTAAAAGAGGAATCGCCGTATATCAAATGATCACAGCTCTTCGTAGATTCTACGGCTAAAGAGTAGCCAATCTTGATTGTGCCTCCCTCTATCCTCGGCGGAAGAAAATATAAAAAATGCACGACGAGTGGTGAAGCGAGCATGATTCTTCCTATCACGAATGCCTCGTGAGTAATGTACCAGTTTGGAGCAATCCGTATCTGGATGCAGCGTCGTCGTTCTGTCGTGAATCCGATGGTACAAATATCGGTATTGTAGAACTTGATCCCGCCACCTCTACCCAGTTTCTAAAAGCGCTACTTCTTGTCTCAAATTCGTAGAGAAGTTGACAGATCTGCTCCCACAAAATGGACGAGTTTGAGTCTGTAAAAGTCAAATTCCAAGATGTTTCGTGTATTTTCCTTAATCAAAAACTCCATAGCCATAAAAAAGCCATATTTCAAAAGGCAATATTGGAACACATGCTGTTCTTTGATATGATGTGAAGGTTCAAATAGTGAACAATCCGCTCTAAGAGCGCAAAACCGTTTCGAATACTAAAGAGCTCTCTTTCCTCGCGTTGTTCGAGAAACAGACTGCCATATATAGAGTGGGAAGTTTCTGTACCTGACGTGAACTAATTATTAACTTGATCGATTTCATTCTCTCGTGGCAATTTCAAATCACATTAAATTTTATGGTCCGTCTCTGGGAGACGGTATAGGCCACCTACTTCGCTGTTTTTTTCACCACAGATCGAGTGATCCAACTCGAACTGTGTACCCTCAAAGCTCCTCAAATGTGAGGCCGGATCAAAAGATTTTGCCCGACGCACTGGCCTAATGAATTATCTCTTCGGTTCTCTTCAGCACTCGGATACTCACGCCAGTTAGTCACGGACTAAACCTTGGAGGAGATCGTCCGTTCCCCTTACTAGCCAGATCTTCCAAGGAAAAGCGAAACGCACTAACATCAAGCGTAGAATCAATTTCTTCTGTAACTCTCATCTCAATGAAAAAACTCTTCCCGTCAAAAGCCTTCGATCCGACCTCACACATGAGGAGTTTCGAGGGTACACGAGTCGAGTTGGATCACTCCAACTCGATCTATGGTAGAAAAGCAGCGCATTAGCTGACATACATTGGCTTGCTGAGACTGGTCATAGAATTCAATAATATGTTCTGTATCCGAGTTTCCCATTGAATCTTACTTGACTCAGAACTCAACTTCCAATCCGTTCCAGCCGATAAACTTACCATAATTATTTGTATCGATCCCTCGCACCAAAATGTGTGAATTATAGAATACCAATAAGATTAGAGTCTGCAATCTCGGCATCTGCGAACAAATCAATTGTAACAGCCAAGTTCCCGAACCTTCCACCTAAAGCATTGTAGAAGGATTATACCCACTGGACTAAATTAGAATGGCTACTTCTCCTCGTAGATTTGGTTGAACCCCACATTATACTTGCAAAGGGAGTTGTTTTGGGAGATCAGAGTTGTCATATATATAATAGTGTAGCAGAGCGCGTATTGAACTGACGGAAGTATCAGATAACGTTATGTAGGTGTATATGGTCAATTCTGTCACAACTGTCAGATTTTGCCCTCAAAAGTGTCAGGCACCAAAGAAATGACGATCGAAGGTGTGGCTTTGATCTGGATTCTGAAAGCTGACTCCCAACTCATCTGATACCCAAAACCGAATCCAAGACGGACATAAATTTTTTTCAACTTCGGTTGAAGTTGTGGCTCATATTTAGAACGTTTTTACCACAAAGTGTACGAACCATGATACGGACATCTGAGGCTTTTTACATCTTACGAGCGGCAATCATTGCCAATCGATTTTACTGAACATCGGGTATCTCTTCCTGATAGAATATATCTGGAAAAAGTCCCAGTTTTTTCCGTTGAGTGTAGCTCTTGGAACATCAATCCGCGATTCGCGAATTCTTATTTTGCATGACGAAAAATCGAGTTCTGTTGAATATTCTTAGTCGGATAGAGAGCTGGGACTCTACTTTGGCTGAATATTTGGTTGGTTTTAACAATATGCCATGGCTTCTCAGTGATTCAGGGTGGTCGAGACGAGTGCAAGCGTGGTGAAGGGCGAAATCAAAGAATTGCCCCCAGACGTCAGGTCTAATGTGCGATTTAGCAGTCTCAAAATTAGTCTAGACCTTTCTTATACGTGTAAAGTTACTCTCATACAACTCAATTTTGATGACTGACATACCCAAGACTCGATTCGGACCATCTAAATAATATATAAAAACATGAAGTGTAAAATCATTGTTTGGGACATGTCACAAGAGTAACATTTTGGGTGTTGAGAGCCCACTCATTCAAAGAGGTAATAAATTATGAGTTTCAAAACTACTGGGACATATACTTTTCAATAGAATACATAGTAAAAAGAACACTCTCCAAGCGTACATACTCATTTTTTACGAATCTCCATTACCCGAACCGTAATTGAAGAGCAGATATCGAGTATCCGGTAAGTACTTTAAGAATGTATTCACGATAAGTAAATGTCTCAACAGGCATGAGCCCCCTACAGATTGATACCGCAAGTTCATTTCCAAGAGTATTAATAAATTAACTTTTAAAGTATTGATGATGTAGATGAAGAATGATGTACTTAAAGAATGTTTTCAACTTGAGAGGACCTATCACTCCGATCAACGACCGAGACATTTCGCAAATTTAGCTATCGTATCCTAGAAGGTTAGCTGATGTCAAATTACAATCGATTCGAGAAGGAAATATTCTGTGAATAATTATTTCACGCTTAACCCCAGCCAATTGAGAGGAATCATCTTACGGCACTCCATATGCCTCCCAAATAGATTCGAACCAAAATGGGTCACATACCCTCGTCTCGTGATTTTGTGCGCCGGGAATTACGATACCCTACAATTAAGGTGAAATGTCATCAAAATGCTTCATATCATCTCAGAAAAAAGCTCGTTCTAAGAGTAAAAGACTGTACCGCGATATAAAGACTTGCGCGATACTGATGCTGTATCTTGAGGGGTCCAGCCAGGAAATCAATACTTGCAATCAGCAATTCACATGAAATGATTTTCGGAATGAGCTTCGATTCTTTCTACAACCATACCTTAGAAGAAGATGACTCAATGTCTTATGCTTCATCATCAAAAAAACTTTCATCAAAGGATTTGATTATCGAATAACTGATGTTTGCATTATCTATCCACGCTAGACAGCATACAGTACGTTCTAATTTGAATTAATTGATGCTCGCTCCGTTGTCAACCGCTCTTCTCTTTTCTCTTAGTTATTACAGGTGGACGACATCAAATTCCTTATATCATCTGAGATAGCTTCGAATTCAAACGTAATCTGCAACGATTTCCTGTCTATCAAGGTACAAAAATTTAGGGGGGTTTCCGCAATTCTTTTCATAACAAAATGATATAACCGCAGGTTTAAGTCGGATTGCCTCTGCTCAAGCAAATAAGAACGTGTTCGTGATTCTTCTTTAGTTTTTCCCCATAATATTTCCCATCACATTTTCAGCTTAGAATAATTGTTTGGTAAAAAAAATTCATATACCGTAAAATGTGGCAACTTTGTTACATCCCGGGAAAAAGATTTGCACAGCAACGCCTCGCGAGACAAATGATCGTATGGCTCTAAAACCAATTCTCGTTGTTTGATATATGCGTGAACTATGTTTTCTGCTTCCAGATGCATATCCATCCGCTCCTGAATTGTTCATAGCCGATTTTTTAAGATACTTAGTTTCGAAGCGAAAAAAATTTGCTCCAAGAAATTGACTTACAAGGAAACGGCTTGACCTCCGGGTGCCCAATCTCGCTGGAAATTTTTCTACACATTTTTGAACCAAGCAAGGTACCTGTATTTTTTGTCAAGTCGAATGAGCCTCTTCTCCAAGGATACAGAGAAGAACATTAACATTGTCCATATAGGCTCATGTTGAAAAGTTGTATATACAGCTATACTTGCAATGGTCGCGTTTTTGCCTGTATCTTTGCAATAGAGGCCCATTCAAAAGAACAATATAATACGGGTATCTTTTTTTGATCCAAAAGAAGTGTAAAAAAGTTTCCAGCAAAGTCGGGCTCCCGGAGGGTAAGCCTTCTCATTGTTAATGGATATTTTGTGAACAAATGTCGCATTTTGGTGCTGAATTTCATCGGTCCCTGTCGTAATCTTCACAAAACCATCGTTACATTGGGTTAATTTCACTTTCTGGAAGTGTAAAGATCGACAAGCCGAAGAGACTCTCTGTTTTTGTATGGGGTGGGGTAAGTTTGATACACACTCAAACGTGACTTCTATTTAGCATTCACATAATAATCAAATATTGTTTTATCAACTAGTTCCGAATAGATCTTCAAAATGAGCTAAAAATGTCTTATTAGGAAGTTGGGAGCCGAGTTATGGTGACTTCACGTCAGAAATAGTACATTTCGATACAAGGGCACAACAACTTTTTTTCGCATCCGAGTGATAAGTTTCCGGAATCATCGTGAGGATGCGAAAAAAAGGTTTTAAGGCGATGCGGGAGCCGTGTACGTGGAATTTCATTCCCAACTTTCTCGAAAACCGTATCGATTTGGGCAAAAAGAAGAGCTGACGAATACTTGTT
>JAPYYZ010002211.1:0-14010 GCA_030522705.1 Eretmocerus eremicus | reverse complement strand
CAATAAAAATCCCAGAATTAGACGTCAGAGACATATATATATATATATATATATATATATATACATATACTCAGATCCAGTTAAGAGATTCACTGAATCAATCCTCAATCCTCTGCGAGATTCTAGATTTCATGATGATGGGGGAAAAGAACATACGTATTATTAGAATGATTCATGGAATGCATCGGCAGAGGATGGTTGGTTTGCTGGCTCCCCAGTCCTTTACTCTGAGTTATATGCATCATGATGACTAAACATGGCAATACTGGATCTCGCTTAACTTTTACAAATTTTGTAGGTTATGCGGACTCTCTTGTCCGGCATTCGTTTCACCTGAGTACATTCTATGCACTCAGACCCCGACAAGGGATAAGCGTTCTGGAACATGGACACTCGGGGTATAGGATCTATGGATAGGGATATCTCCCCCTTGTCTTGAGACTTGCACATTTCATACCCTGAGCAGGGACAGTCACGGAATTGAAAGAGAACAATGAAATTTCTGTACAATGCCCCCGGCTACTTGAGGATATGACCCGCAATTGGGTAAAGGGGTGCGCTTCAACTATTCTTTCTACTTGTCGTGTCGGAGAGAATAAAAAGAAGTGGAAAAACCTCCCCTGAGATTTTTGCACCGTTTTGCGCGACGTCGCAGGATGCACGTATGAGTCTCAAGAGACGACGCTAAGAAATATCTCGAAAAATTTTAGGAACTTGTAGGACCTTATTATTAAAAGGAAAGGGGTCCCGATGGGATAATTCTTCGCGGGTGATAACGATCCCGATTGGAGATATTTTGGACGATGATAAGGGTTAGGCCTCTACAGTAAGAACGTACTCTAGCGTTCGGAGGACTTCCCACAAAGGGGATTCTGCGTATATTTTGAAGGCTGGTGAAATGCTATGTTTGGACCCTAGGTCTGTAATGAGTGATTTCTGTGTAGTTTAGCGGTAGGGATCGCATGATAGTTATACACGAGGACTTGCATGAAGTCATAGTGGCAACTATGGAAATCTTCGCCACGACTTCAGTCATTACATTGTACATAATTGTAAGAAGTAAGTACTCTACTATCCAAACCTCTTTCTTTACTTGATTATCATCCGCAGCGGCAGTTTTGCACTTGCTGCAAAACTTGATGGATCTGGGAGACCAAAGATTCCCCTGTAGGATTTCCTCGTTTATTTTGTTAGCGTGGGGATTTCGAGTTATTTGTGGGGACAACAGGGACCCGCTAGCTCGATTTCAGTAGATGACTAAGGGCTGGCTATGGAACAGATTGACGTCTTGGCGCCTGACCTGTCGGTTTGGCATCTACCCTCGACCATAATTGATTGCCACAATGGCATACCGTGCGTGCCATTGGTGTACAAGAAAGTACAAGGGAATGAAATGACGGACCGTCATTTTTTGGGGACGAACTAGCCGTCAATGGAAGTCTGTGGGGCCGCGTCTAAATCCGAATCCCCCCGGATTTTTCTATCCCGTGATGGTAGGGTACATGCTAGAAATTTTGAGATTTTGTTCTTGTTCTTTTCCATTTTCACTCTACCTGTGGGTACCCATAAAATTCACCGGTCATGGCTATGTCGCCAGAAAGTTCATGGATTTGACAACGAGTATTTTGATAGTCTTTTCAATGGAGAGGTGTGGTTGTGAGGCTTTATGGCCTGCTTGAGAACCTGGGACACCAGGATGACGTGGCATCGGAAATGTTAATTCCAATGGGGTAGTTCTTCACCAAAATGATGACGAACCCAATTGAAAATCTTTTATACGACAATAAGGTCAAACTACGCGGAACCTCTGCAGTTTTTGACATTCCCTCAACCCCCATAAGCTGGATCGGAGAGTATTCGGTACGAGATTCCACAAGATTCAAAGGATTCTTACATACGGAATTCAACTAGGGCTGACTGATTATTGGGTACAGGGACCTTCGAGAACCGTGTCCAGCTGTTCGCGGAAGCTTGGCAGTGGGAGTAATTAACGCGGCTTCGTATGTAATGCCGTAATCACTCAGGTCCTGGCGTACAAGGGCCTACGAGGTAATGGAATGACGGAACCCCATTCTTTGAGGACGAACTACCCGTCAATGGAAGTCTGTGGGGCCGGCCTTAGTAAATTACAGGGCCCGGCTTCGCGATCACTCCAGGGAACTGTAAAGGGGCTTTTGCCAACCGCCCACGTGGAAAACGAAAGGAGCAGTCTCTGTGACATATTACGGCAGATACAAACGGTGACAACGTTCCACCTATGCTCTACCCTAATTACTTGTATGGAACTTGTGTGAAGGCAGGGATCGTAGTGAGATGTGATGTATTACCCCGTTTGCTTACCCATTACTGGATATGGATCAACCCGGAACTTTGGGGTCATTGTTTTAGAGCAAATAGGCTCTCGAGATGGGGTGATACAAATTCCCCCCCCCCCGGACTAACTTGGATCGTGTAAAAATAAATAAGAGGGGGTTCTAAAAATCTCTTGAATCAAGAGTTCGCAAACCTCTTCAGAATCGATAGACCGGGGTAAGCGTATACACGGATCCTATGATCAAGGTGGACTATAGGTTGAACATTGTTTCCGTGTTTTTGAATTTGAGTGGGGCAATCCTGTTGACCGTGGTGTTGCGTGACCTGCCTTCTTCAGATAAAATTTGCCGAGCTGCTTTAATAGCTGACATATGTTAAGAATAAGGAATGGACCGGTGCCACTCAAGGCGGAGAGAATTCAAAATTTGGAATCCACCTCGCCAATAAAGTATGAGGGAGTTGCGCTGCGAATTTGTAGGAGTTGTATTCCAACGGATTCGACTGCGATTTCAAAAGTACAGGTCTATATTATTGACAACCATTCTGGCGATGCTGTTCTCCTTGCATACAGTTGATGTGGGACACAATCAGATGTAGCAAGGTTTCATTACGCCCACCGAACTCGAGAGACGGGGGGACAGATTTTGAGGAATTGGGAACATAAGTCCAGATCTACAGATTGCTCGGTTGGATCTTAGTGATCAGTCAATAGCCGTCCACGAGACCCATACAATACCAATGAGTCAAAATTGAGGAACCGGCTCGAGACCGGGATACCATTTCCTGTTAATTCTGACTTGATCGTTATTGATTTGGAACAGGGTAGTCAAATTTGCACAGACCATAGTGCGAAGGCACCTGGACCGTGTCTAGATGATCTCGCAACTTCAGACCTCCCTACGGTTATGGAGGCGGATCGTAATATCGAACGCTAATGACGAGAAAAACACGATGCGGCTCATAGAAGGAATGTAATTCCCACTCGTCATTGATATAAAGGCGTTAGAAACTTTATTGAACAGTCAATAGAACGTACCAAAGGGAACAGGGCCGGGCATTTAAGGATATGCAGACACGAAGATCTTACCCGGATTCAGAGGAATTGTTTGGGGGCACTCTTGCCAACAATCTACGTGAGAGTCACTTGGTCTCCGGTCTCCGAAGTAACAACAATTTCATCGAGCTCGCCCCGACACGGGCCCGACTTACTTAGGCCAGAAGGTCCTGTTTCCAGGCAGCTCGGCTACCAGCACTACGATAGAACAATAGGGGGAATGTGTTGTGATGTGAGTTCTTTGTCGGCCTGATTTTGTGGTCTCGTGACTAGAGTTGAACGTGTGGTTATAACCCAAAACCTTGGGTATCTTTTAGACCTATGTAATAAAAACCACTGGGAGTTTAGTGACCTCTTCTCCTTCTGCAAGAAGATGAATTGCGAGTTGTCCAGTGTAACGTGTGGCATATCATCATTAGTTTGTATGTTTTGGAGTAACAAGGGGCAGTCTTCAGTGTTTTTGAGTGGGGCGGTCCTGTTGACGGAGGTACTTAAGATGGAGAGGATTTCAACCTTGGAAACCCGACTCCCTAATGGAATATAACGACATTATTCGGTGATACGTCTCCGTATACCTCAAATGAATATTTGGAGCAGATTCGAAAGAATGGAAAATCGACTCTCCAATGGAATTTAACGACATTATCCTGTGATATCGTTGTATCTGTACCTCAAGTACAGGCCTATCATTGACGAGCACCCTGACGATGCTGTTCTACTTCCACATGCATGATGTGTAACACAACCCGGTGTACAAGGGTTTAATTTGGTCTCTCGGAGGACGGTTCAAAGGAAATTGGAACGTAAGCCCAGAGGCAGCCTTGGCAGCCGAAACAGACGACGAGAATAACGCAATGTGGCGCATAGGGATACTCTGGGGACCGATCCTATCGAGCATTTGAAACATCGTTTTGTCGTCGATACCAAAGCGTTAGAATCATTTGAACAAGTTAGTAAAATGGACCAAATTGTCCTCCTTGGCCGTGCGATTAAAAGATATGAAAGCGCGAAAGCGTTATCCGAATTAGGGTTGGAGCAAGGAGAGACTCCTAACTACGACTCACCAAGATAGTATTATTTAAATCAAGTCCGTCAACCGGAGTGTAGAGGCATTTCTTTTACTTGCATTGATTCATACTGAGTGATTCTTTCAGAGGGAACGTTGGGGGCAGTCTGGTGCCTGATTATACCAAGCATTTGAAACATTGCGTTATTATTGATTTAGAGGCAATAGGATTATTATTGATCAGCTAACCGTTCAATAAAACTTATCACAGGGACCGAGACCCGATATTGAAAATACAAGCATGTTAGTTGGAACATGGGGAAACTCCTAGATTTCGTCAATGGTATCCCCTCAAAGGACAACCTTCATAGCCGAGGTTCATGAGGAGGGGAATTTCAGATGGGTCATAGGGATACTCTGTGTGCCCCGTGTGCGCCTCAATATTGAATGGGGTTAAGAGGGGAGACAATGTTGCTGTAATGGTATCGCGAACTAGATAGACTTAAATTCAGGGCCGTGTCAAGGGGACACAACCAGCGATACCCAAGGTGAAGAGGATCTAAAATTGGGGATCTGAATCGTCAGTAAACATGATTTCCCTGCCATTTAGGCCATGATCTTCATTGCAGATTCAATCATTTTGTGAAGGTGGAACAATTTCAGTGGGCCGGGAGACCGTGAATGGATCTCAACAAATTTTGGAAAAGATATAAATTATGGAACAAATAGCTGGCACCCGTGGAACGAGTATTGAAAATTTCTCGTACCGAGAGGAGTCAGTGTGGGACATCCTGCCCGCGCATTCGGAAAAATGGGGAACCCTCCCCCATCACAATCTACTATATTCTACACAGGTTAGCTCTCCTATTGATTCTGAATTGATCCATTTTCCCAATTATTCAAATTAATGGCGTCTTGGAATCTTGGAACTTACATTCCATCCCCAATTAGGATCGGAATTTCTGCTTTCAAAAATAGCTTCCACTCTTATTGGCTTCTCATTCAAATTAGTCTGAATATTTTTCAAAACTTTTGGGGAAAATGGGGAACCCTCCCCCACTTGGTTGAACGGACGTCCTTGTCTGTTTGTGTTGTGAATGTGTGGAATGTGGGTGTTGGCGCAATGGAGGGCCATTGAATAATGATGAATTTTCCACAATTGAAGATGAAGAAATTTTTGCGCAAATGTGAATTACTCCAGAAGATAGGATGTGTGCAAGTGGAATTTCACAAATTTCAGGATCAGGAGGCTTGGTCGTATATAAGTGAGTTGAATAGAAAAATAAGGAACTCTCAGGACTGTGATAGTCCGATCCCCCCTCTTTTAGAGTGGAGTGGGATTACCAAGAAACTTCAGCGTGTGGTACTAAACTGGTAAGTTTTCTAAGTTCGGAGAACAATGTTGAGCATTTGTGCAGTGGAAATTATGCAAAAAGATATGTTATGTTGAGCTACCGGCAGATCGTGTAAAAATTCAACGGTGAGTGCAGGTGGATAGTACAACGAAATACTTTATCGCGTACGATTAGTGTATTCTATCATCATGATGCATTTAACCTTCTGCTATTTTGCATACCTTCACCCTCTGCACGATGTTACAAAAATTTTGTTTATATTATCATATTTTACATCTTCGGGACGTATTTTTGGAGAATATTCTGGATCACACTTGCACGAATCCGGTGTTAACATGACTGCCCGGATTCATGCAAGCCCGGATAGAATTTGAACCTTCTTGTAACCAAATCGAATTCAGAATCGATCAGTAAGAAAATCTCATACCTGAAATTTTGAACTTCGCGATATTGCGGCTCCCGATGCGACACGTTGAGGTAGGTCCATCTTGACTTCGTTCTGCTCTGGGAACATTACTGATTTCTTATGGCCTTCGGCAGTACTTCTCTATATAATGCCGCAGCTCACAGGCGACCACTGAGAGGCCACATGCCTCATGGTAGCGCGAGTCCTGCCTTTGTATCCCACGAATCCGAAGGTGTTCTTTCCAATCTCTGCTATTAATAGCTTCGTGGCATGCTTCGTGCCATATATAATCAGGAGCCCCAATTGCTGTTCTAGCTGCCATAAGGAGTGGTTTCCACATTCCCTTATTTCGAATCACCCATGGAGCATCTTCATCGTAGATGAAGCAAAGCTCCGCGTTGAAATGCGGAGCTTTGCCTTCTGGCACGGGGTCTTTATGTGTCTTCAGCCGGAGGGTCTCGAGTGCCCCCCAGGTTGACATCTCCGGGACGCAACCTTCGACAGCACTCCTGGGAACTTGAACGCTAATCCTCCTCCCGTATTCATTCTCTCTCCGCTTACTGGAGCGGTTACGGATTTCTACGGGCGCTGACGGTCGCCCAAATGCCCTCCGATTTCCTTTTCTTGCTCTTGCGGTTTCCATTCCCAAGTTGGCGGTTGTCCTTTTAACAGTTTCCGGCTTAGCCCTTATTTTCGGAACCACATTTGCCTGAATTTGCTCTTTGGGATGGTCGTTGGCCTCGTTCGACTTGCTTTCTCCCTTTATGATTCCCGTCTCTAATCTTGACACACGTGGTTTTCGTAACCTTTGAGAGGTTTGGGATTCCTTGAGTGCCATTTCGTGCTCGATTCTTGCTCTTGGGTTTGTTTCAGCTTTCTTTTCCTTGACTACTCCTGATTCAACCTTTATTTTCGGATCTTCATTTGCTTGAATTTGTTCTTTGGGATGGTCGTTGGCCTCGTTCGACTTGCTTTCTCCCTTTATGATTCCCGTCTTTAATCTTGGCACACGTGGTTTTCGTAACCTTTGAGAGGTTTGGGATCCCTTGAGTGCCATCTCGTGCTCCGTCCTCGCTCTCGTAGCCGCTTTAGTTGGGGCTATTTTTTCGATCTTCTCTTGGGATCGGTTTTCATTCCCATGGCTAC
Organism: Eretmocerus eremicus; assembly: GCA_030522705.1. Classification (NCBI taxonomy): domain Eukaryota; kingdom Metazoa; phylum Arthropoda; class Insecta; order Hymenoptera; family Aphelinidae; genus Eretmocerus; species Eretmocerus eremicus. Next base: position 6,730 of record JAPYYZ010002211.1, on the reverse strand, counting down.
TACATGAACCTCAGACTTGATTTTCGGACCTTGCTTTCGGGCAGTATCTACATTCGTAGAGGGCGATTCCGAATTTTCTACTTGTCCTTGTTCATGAAAGAGGGTGATCTTCTTTTGATTCTTATCCTTATCCCCATTTTCAATCGTAATTTTCCGGGCTGGACCAAAAGATTGGAACTGCTTGACTATTCCGTTGATGGGAACATTAGCATCAACGATAGTTTCAATAATCGTTGGCGCTGCCATAGTTTAAATTCTGGAACAGATGAAATTTGACTCGACCGACTCATTGGCTGGCAATTTCGCCGGCGTATTTTTGGAACTTTTAGATCCCCTTTTTGATGGAGAACGGGTTGGTACAATTTCACTCAGCTCTAAATTGTCTATTTGTTCATTACTTCTTTCAGAAATTCTTAATCGGGACCGGAATTGTCGTTGATATCAAAATTTCAAGTAGCAACCAAAAATTAGCCCGAAAGAAAAGAGTAGTAGATGAATTGTGTAACTTCCGAAAATCAAATAACTAGTCTCGTCTTTAGCACGTCTATGTAGGCGTATTACATTCTTTTGACTCATAATATCCTTTAATGATTTGTCTCTATCATTCCAACTTCCAATATTTGGTGTAGTTTCGGGGCCGGGGAACACACTGTCAAGAGTCAATGATGGATATAGCTTTCCGAGATTCAGTGTGAATTCGGACTCGTAAACAAATTGGACCTTGCTGACTTTGCGATTCTCGGACACTAAAGCTGCTTTCCTTGTTTTGAGTCGACAACCATTAGCTAGTCTAACAATGCCTGTACCGTTAAGCTCTACAACCTTGCCAATCCTAGATTCGCGAATTACTTTGCCTGTTGTTGGACGTGGCACGGAATATAACCAAGATCCCTCGGATTGAAGGGGGATCCAATGATTTCTGATATCTCTAAAGACCGTGATATTACAAGTCTTGGACGGTTCTTGCCGAGATTCTAGAAGGAGTATAATCTCTTAAGACTCACTCCCCGTAACTTCGTAGATAGGTTGTTGCACTGGGCAAAAACAACCATAGTGAAAATTTTTACATGTATCCAGGCCTTGGTTGTTTAATTTCACGAAATGTTGCTGGTTGTCGTCTACAGCTAGGAACTCAGATTCGGGAACAATAAATGCTTCCACCTCTTTTATACTGCCGTTCTGTAAGACCGGGAGTGAGTGTAATTTGTAAAGTTGAAAAACCGTATGACTTATCAACGGAAAATGTAATGAAATCAGGACCTTATGGTCGTGATATACCGCATCCACATCTGAAATCTCCACAAGTTCCTCTGGTCGAAGATGTTCAAGTGGTAGGGGGAACCTTAGATTCATCAGATGCTTACTTAGATCATGACTGATCTCAGTCAGCACTTCATGTGTAAGTAAACTTGGGTTGACTCGACCCTGCCTCAAGTCTTGGAGTAGTCTAATAAATGACTTGCAAGATTCGATGACATGTTCGAGCCCCCATGCTCCTCTCCTCGACAATGGAAACATGTGAAATAAATTGGCCATTGCTGAAATCTGTGACATATTCCGAAGTTCTTCTAGAATGCGCGTATGGCTTTCAGTTAATTTGAATAAATCCTTTAAGGAATTCGTGACTATGTGTTGACTCTGATTATTCAATTTTATGAGTCTCGCCTGGTCATGAAAAAGTTGATCAACATTTTTATTTATGAGATCTGCATCATCAATTGTTACCAATCCGAACAAATTTTTACTGATGCTACCTACAATTCCTAATGGCGTCAATCTCTTTGCCCTGATGCTACGCGGTAAACGTCTAGTCTCGTCTTCATGCTGAAGAAGTGACGCTGCTGTTATCCTGATTTTATCGTGCAATTTCTCCACCCCCTCTAGCATGACGGAAAACCATTCTGGATCTAACATAGCTTTGCAACTAGGAACAGTGTTTTCACACCACTCCTTCTGGCAATCTATGGGCAAGTTGGAAATGCATTTCTCAAGCAAACCGGTGATGTTAATGTTGATGGTATGTTCCAATATGAATTTCTCAATATCCAAATGGATAATGATTTGCTAAGTGGCTCTTTTTACATGCGATGGCCCCATGTGTTCATAGTAGAGGCCAGGATTATGTTTTAGGGAAACTATTTCTGCTTCCTGAATTTTCGGTGGACTGCCTAGAGCTAAAGTCATCAAAATTACCAGAACCTTCCATATCTTTTCTGTAATGAGGGAGAAATTAATTAGTCTCTGAATCAAGATGTCCGACCGCGAGTTTGAGTTTGTCGGCGTCTTTGACAATTCTCTTCTCCTTCTGGAAGTTCTAAAACCACATTGTTTCTGCCCCAAATTTCAACAATCTTGAGGGGATTATCACAGTAACTGTCGAATTAATGGGCCCTTCGCTCTTTGATTACCCAAGCGTACTCTCCGATTTTCCCTTGGAATTCCCTGACTTCCTCATCATATCTCACTTTGGATCCTAATTTCTCGGCAATGATATTTTCTCCCGCCAGTTCCTCTATTTCTTATAAGCGAGTTATCAGATCCTGGAGATGAATGTTATAATCTCTCAATCTTCTCTTAATCTCTCGTAATCAGGGATCCTAATGGGGAACCTAGCGAGACGGCCATAAACCAACTGAAAGGGGGTAAAATTCGTGGCAGAGTGTACACTAGTGTTACATGTGGAAGCCGCATACGGCGCTAGGTGATCCCAGTCGTCGAACTTCTCTGAGTAGGAACGAATGAAATCACCCAGCGGCGCATGACTCCTTTCAAGACTCGCGTTTGTTTGGGGTCTATAGCCTGAACTAACCAGGCGGTTAACCTTGAAGGTGTGCGATGAGAATTCTACTAATTCGGACATGAAGCTTGTTCCGCGATCAGATAAAATGGCTCTCGGAGCTCCAAAATGGCATATAAGATCTTTTGCCAAGACATCCGCTATAGTAGTCGCGTGCAAGTCCGGAATGGGCACAACGATAACGTATTTCGTTAGATTGCACTGCATCGTCAATAAATGGCGATTTCCTCGAGGGGTTCGGCGTAATTTTCCTACGGTGTCAATACAGACTTAATCAAATGCTTCTATAGGGGTATCGGTTATGATCATAGGACTGCGGGTTTTGGCTCTATCGATTTTCTTCTCCTGACAACTGAGACATTTTCGAACGAAATCGAGAATTTGGTTGCGCATACCCGGCCAATGGTACGCTCTCTGATTTTCTGATAAGTAGAATTTATACCGCGATGTCCAGCAAATAATGCACTATGAAGAGTTTCAAGGATTTCCTTCCTTTGTTCTACTGCGGGAACTTCTTTTTTGCCGTAGCATATTGTGATCGATGTTGGTGTGTTTCGGAAAATTTCGGAAATGGTCCCTACAATGAGCCCGGGTTCTAGATTATCCGTTAATTCCCCACGTCGAGAAAACCGAAAACTGACACAGCCTTTATCTACAGAGATTGTTTTCAAATTTTCTAGTGCGGTTTTCATGTTTCCCACATTTGGAGGGTCGAAGTATTTTTCACTTATGACTACGGAAAACACAAAATGATTTTTGAATGGGGTGACGAGGATTTGACCTATTTTCGGCTTATTGAGCTTCGAACCAATTAGTTCTATCGCACCTATTTCGGTTGAAAGCCTCATGATAGGCGAAGAAGGATAACAGTCGGCACTGATGAATTGGACTAAATTGTCCTTCTTGTAGGTTAGACACTGTCTCAAGGAGGTGAGCTTACTCCTAATTCTCGCGGCAGTAGCTGCTGGTAGTGGTTCCTCGTCTGAAAAGAAACTATTATTGTCAGAGTCAACAATATTCGTCCTAGGATTGAGAGGTGCTCCGTATGGGATCAACGGAACCATCATGGTGATTTCTGGAACCTTTGAGAACCCGATATCGACATTCGTGCCTTCACCTGCTTCTGGGATTTCTTCCAACTTCGGGAATTTTGGTACTTTCTTCCCTACACCCAATACTGGACAGGGTGTACTCACCGCGGATGGTGTTTTTCCGGTAACCGTTGGTGTTACCGAGAGGGTGTCACACGATACGGTCCCGCTTCAATTATGACCTCAGTATCTTCTTAACCCGAGTCTTCTCTGGCACTGATCTCCTTTTCAGTCTGCTCTTGTACTTGCTGCGTGAGATTTCGGATTCGTTCGGCCATGACGTCATCGTTTCTAGTCATACCGTCAATAGGATCAGCTGTATCCCATCTCTCTTGCGTGCTATCGCCGGGCAATTTGCCTTCAGAATATGCTTGTGGCGTGATGTCTTCCTTTTCTATGGGAATGTCAGTGTCCGATGCAGTGCGACAAAGCTGAGCACTTTGATATTCCAAGAGCGGATGTATGTATGCTCTCCGCAACATGCTTCCGTCCAACTGCTTGGACAATTGACTCACCTCGGCTCCTGTGACATTTGAATCTGTCGATATGTCACTGGCGGAATTATCATCCTCACTTGTCTCTGCCAGGGTATCACTCGGTGGTGGAGGATCAACAGGTATCTCAATTTGCTCACCCATCTGGATGTTCCCTGGCACGGTTTCAACGGGAGTTCCCTCTGCTTCAGTATCTTTGGAAGGGTCCTGATCTGAGGTTTGGTCTTGCAATCCACTGCGCTTGGGATCATATATTGGAGGTCGCTGATCTGATGAATCATTACTGTCTAGCTGATCAGACCCAATATTTGGTCTCAGCGACTCAGGATCAGACATAGGCTGATCTTCGACAATCATTTGATTGACTGGGACCTCTCGTTTAGTTGGAGCACCTGATATTTCAACGTATTTGAGTGTCACAGCATTTTCCTCTCCTTCGGCAGCGATCTTCCTGCGCGTTCTCTGCGCAATTTTGCTGGTGTCTATGACAACTTGCTTTCTAGGTTTTGATCTCGTCAGGCGCTTTTCTGTTGGTGTTTCGTCACCCAAAGAATGTGAGTGACGCCTAAAATCTGGAGCGGGACCGGGACCCATATTTGCTCGAACTGCTTCAGCCCTCATTGCGGCGGACCTCGTCATTTTTGGTGTTGAAGTGACCGGCCCGGCTCTCGCCTGGTTGTCACCTTTATTTCTCTCCCTCCGACCTATCATGAGGACTCGCAGTAAATACAAGGATCGATTGATCGTTGCTTCAGATCCAATTTTATCTTCCAATGTGCTATTTTCTGCTTTATCGACCGGGTTCCGAGACGAAGCATCTGCATTACAATTCAATTTTTTCTGGCTTGTTCTTGAATGTGTACTCGGAGTCAGTGAATTTGAACATCCATCTCATAAGTCTTTGCCCAAGGTCTTTTCGATTATGCATCCAGCTAAGTGGCTCATGATCTGCCACTAGGGTGAACTTTCGGCCTAGGAAATAGGGACGGAAATGATGCATTGCTTACAAAGCGACTAAGCACTCCTTCTCGGTTGTATAGTAGTTCTTTTGTGCTTGTTTAGTGTACGTGAAAGGTGAGCGACAGGATGATCGAAGCCATCGACTTCCTGACTCAGTACAGCACCTATAGCAAAATCGCTACTATCGGTGGTCATATTGCGGCCTATATTGTTGCTGGTATCTGTCCTCAGCATACGGGGGTCTTGGGTTCATATGCGCCGGAGCCTGAACAGTCTGGCTGGCTCTTTCTGCAGGAGGATCACGCCTTTGCAGGATTCTTATCTGTCTATCTTCTGGGGCATTATTCTCATGACGCCTGATAGTTCCACCCTGATTTTGGTCATTATATGGCCTATCCCTGAAATTCGAATTATACCGTTGTCGGGTGTCCGGTATTATGCGGGCTGCCATTTGGGATTCTATCCTAGCGGCCTGCACATGTGCTTCTTCTAATGAATTGGGATGGAGAAGATCAACGGACTTACTCAGATCCGGGGGAAGACCCCTGATGAAAGCATCGACCGCCGTTTCTTTCAGTGGCACCACCATTACATCACTATAAGCGGCCCCTTTTCCTTCCTTCAGGGCAGCAGTCGCACTGCTTATCAATGAGTTTAGATAGTCATAAAATTCGCCTACGGTCTGATCCTCCTTCATCCTAAGTTGCGAAATCCTGTTACAATAATGGCTTGTAGAGGATTGGATTTCTTGTGGATTGGCCGAACAGATTCATTCTTGGAGAATAATTCCAAAGTTTCGCCCGTCAATAATTACACGGGCCTCATCAGGGTTTTCACAAGTCAATACACGGGCCTCATCAGGGTTTTCACAAGTCAACACATCAACGGCAATACAGTAATGCGTATCATGATTGATACATGTCAAACCGCTGCACAAAATACATACTCACTGGAAACAATTTGACTGTAAAAGAAGAGTTGGACAATTTTATTGTGCCATCTGGATATCGTTTTGTCTCCTGTGACGTCATTGCCCTCGTCACTAATCTAGAATTTTCCACCATCATATCAGCTATGAGTGAAAGATGGGAGCGCCTTGAATGCGTTTTCGGAGGTGAAATTTCGGAATGTGAGTTCCTCGATGGGATACGCTTGGTACTCAACTCCACCTTTCTGCAATACAATGGTTCATTTTATAAACGAAAACTAGGTTCTCCGATGGGTTACTGTTCTAGCCCATGGTTTGCGGATGTAGCGCTGGGGAGATTGGAACTACATTTCTTAGAAAACTTGAATAACCAAGTCTTATACTTCCGACGTTACGTAGATGACACTCGCGCAATTGTACACAAAGACTCCATAGAACTCGCCCTACAATCTCTCAATAG
>JAPYYZ010002210.1:0-14044 GCA_030522705.1 Eretmocerus eremicus | reverse complement strand
TTGGTGTGAGGAGAGACGAGCACATCACCCCGCTCAGGGAGCGCTTGGGTTGGTTGCGTACTGATTCGCGGAGAATGTACTTTGCAGCCCTCTTGATGTGCAAGATCGTGCACCTAAAAGAGCCTGGCTACCTGGCTGCAATGTTCCCAGGTACCAATCCGAGCGCCCTCAGCGGCGTGATGCAAAAGGGCAAGAACTCAAGGTTCCGAAAATAAGAGTTGACCATGGAATGAACTCTTTCCAGAGTCAATGCTCTCGGTTTTGGAACTTTCTCCCTCTCGGCATCCGGCAAGCTCCAACTTTGTTGCATTTTAGAGGGGCAGTGAGAGATTTCTTGTCGACACAACCCCCACAAAAAATTGACGGGGACGCCGGGTATTTTTTCAATCTATGAGGGCTTTTCTTTTTTCTTTTTATTTTGTTTTGTGTGAACTGTGCGTGACCTCCTGTCGCGTGGATTCTTTATCTGTGATATTCATTTTAGCCCTTGTAGTAATCTGTGTTCTTAGCTTTAGGTAATATGTGCTCTCTCTCTCTCTCTCTCTCTCTCTCTCTCTCTCTCTCTCTCTCTCTCTCTCTCTCTCTCTCTCTCTCTCTCTCTCTCTCTCGCTTTGTCACTGATCACTCATCACTATGCATCACTCCCTTCTCTTTCACTGTCTCTCCACGACTTCGATTCGAGAGCTCTCGAACTTGTTGGAGAAGGTTGAAGAAATCGAACGAAAACGTTTCAGAGAGTCCAAAAATTGCGGTGGCAGAATAAAAGTTCTGAGACCCAGAATCTGGGAACTGATGATGCAGAAACTTGAATTGCTACTTAGAGGCCGTAACTAAGTGAGAGAGATGACTTGTTTAGTCTGATGAGTAAGATAAGTTATCTTACTCATAACTTAGATAACTTGGGATAACTTGGGTGGAAAAAAAGTGAGAGCTTAAAAAACCCTAATTCAATGTATGATAGGCACGGCGCCTCGCATCGGTCTTGAACTTTTTCCGCTCATACTAGCCAGCAAGGGGCTATCGTGTCTCTTTACTTTCAAGAATGCAACGTTTCCGTAGGCTTTTTCCCGGAATTTCATCTCCACGAGCAATCAAAGTCTACGTGAAATTCACAAATCGAGCTAAGAAATTCTAAATTCTGCAATGATCACAATCTCTCTCATCAAATCAATCCGTAATTTAGCTCCAATGAAGAGTGTAAAATATCATCTTTAGAGTGGGCCAACGTGATCTCTCTTGTGACTACTTATCAATGGTGAAGTGGTCGAGACGCAATAAGGGCCGTAGATATGACAATTTCAGCCATTTTTCGACAGTTCCGTGGAATCGTGAAATAACATGGGTGGTATATGGTAACTTTTTTCAGAAAAATTTCCTCATACGTTTCATGATAGATTTTCGTTCTATGTGTCACTAGGAGTGAAAAAAAACCTCAAGCGCACGAGAAAACTCGATTTTGAGTTTTTATATTTTCAGCCCCGGAATCTGCACATTTTCGCGATAATGCCCATATCTATTCAAGGAAGACTAACTCACAAGGCACAGTTGTCCTTGGACTAAAAATCCGTTCAAGATCGGATACGAGAATACACATCTGGAATATTAATCAACAGGGACAGATCGTGGGAAATCTATCCACTTTCTTAGAAATCGATTCATGAACCAAAGAATGCTGGATCGAATCCAACTCAAAATCTCCTGGCCCAAGTGTATTTTAACTCATTCCTGCCGAGAATTGTTCCAGCTACATTCTTTGTTTTCGTCTCTTTCAGAAATGTATTTTTTTTTATTGAGTTATTTATTGACGCTATTGAGCACACGAGGTGCTATTTAACGTCTAAAAGTTCAGAAATGTAACTTACCTATCTGAGAATATTGACGTGTTTCAAAGTTCACTATTAAGCTCCCGATAACTTATCAATTTCAAAATGAGCCAAGTGACGTTCCAAAATCCTTCTACCAGCGGAAATTACAGCATCCCATGCGTATATGGGTCGCTAATGACCGACTCGACAGGGATTACTTCGGTAATTTGGTCATACTTGCGACCTTAAAAAAACCATAAGAAATAGGAATCCAAAATCGACTGGCCAGAGCTGGATCATTTTGTAACACGATTGGGACCAGGTTAGCTAGGTACCCCATCTAAATGAGGTTGTAACAACAATAACGAATCTAAGATATCATTTCAACTCTACTTGGAATAAAACTTCATCAATACAATGTTTGGACTGAGAGGGAGGTCCACTCAAACGAATTTTGGAGTAGAATCCCCAAACCGCTTTCGACATGGATTCCAGGAACTCTTTCGACAGATAATTTCAGTACAGAAAATTTAGAGTGTGACGAACCTAACTAAAGCGCGAGAAATAAGATGATAGAATCACGAAACGGGGTGCACCTCCTCTGCTAGTCAACCAGCCTCCATATTTTACTATCTATGATGATACCTATCAAAAATCGATGTTTGCTTCTTGAAAAAAGAGTTTGGAGCTCTAAAAAAAAGAAAGAGAATAGCTCAGGGTAAAATAAGATTGGTTGCATCGAATTGATTTGGTGCATATATTCCACCAAGTTCGAATGGTTCAAGGAAAATCAGATAAAGAGTTGCAAAAATCGATTTTGCGTCTCCTAGATCGAGGAATGTACAGTAAAATCTCCCAATAGCGAACACCGTCAATAGCGGACACCTCCCAACATCGGACACTTCTGGCGCGCACCGAACTTCTATTGATTTCTATTGGGAGATCTATTTCGAATAGCGGGTACTCCCAATAACGGACGCGGACAACTAAAATTTTCGAAATGACGTCTATTGGCATAGTCGATATTCTCTCTGTAATGGACACTAAATTCGGTGAGGGTAAGTGAATACGAGTCGTTCAATAGTAAAAAATGATCAGCTCGCGCGCAGTGAGATCAAAAGTGAACCAAATAGTCTACTCACCCGAGAGCTCGTATCCAGATCATAAAAGTGAGTGAAAAAGGCAAGTATTGGTCATTCGAGGGAAAAATTACGAGAAAAGACGAATTGCCAGAAGAATAATTTGTCCAATCGGAAAGAAACTGCGAAGTATGACATCGGCGAAACTGTAGTCAGTGAAATATAGCACCAACCAGTGAACTGGAAGAGTTTCGCGTAGAGAATGGCAATTAGCTGAACAATTCAAAATTCCCGAAAACTAATGGATGGTAATGATGGGTGTTTTTCGAGCTTGGAGCTATGATATACTGTTTTGGGATTCATAATTCAAGGAATAGCTCTCAAAATTGGCGAAAAACTGAATTCTGAGAATAGAATCGTATGATTTCACCACCAGCATGACTTCGTTTCTTTCCATTCTTTATACATTAGGTATTCTCAAAAGCGGACACCTCCTAATACCCGACACTTCCATCGTGCACCGAGGGTGTCCGGTATAGGGAAATTTCACTGTGATTGGATCGTTCTGAATTTCTCGGTCATTCAATCCTCAATATCAATTAAATTTGAACGATCTTGATTACGTTATATACGATACACAAAAGGGAAAATCAAGATTGAAAGCTGATCCACGAAAAGCTCACCAACTATTTTGGAATGCAAGTGAATGCAAATGGTTCACTATTTGATGAAGTGGATGTCAAGAATCGGACAGGCCTCAACAAGAACTGAACGGACTCTACGAGCATGCTCAGCTAGTGCCACAGTTACCCTTAATATATTCCGCAATGACATTGAAATGAGCGTTCACAGTTTACGCGCACATATCCACTCTCCCCTCCCACAGAGTTGACATCGAAGTTTTCTTTTTAACGAGACTAGTGAACATTCCAACGATTTTCGAATTTGATAGCTGTTGGAATTAGCCCAACTTGCACGGATTTCTCTCGGATGTGCAGTGTAAATCCATAATACAATTGAATGTGGCCTCTCTGTCAAAATTAGATTCGCACTTTAACAATATTGAATTTTTCTGATATTGTCACATAGTGCTCTCATAAACTTGAGAATCAGAGCAATTTGTGGACTTATTTTGCTCGCCCCAATCAGCGACGAAGACAGTGCATTTCTGAGCACTTGAATAACTAATTTTTTATCTTTGCCTGGAAAATTTATATCGGCAATTTTGCGGAAACTTCGATATTACATATGCCTCTTCTTTGAGAACCTTGAAAAATCCGGGGAAAAACCAAACAAATCATTCTCGATGCATTTTTTGGTATCCTTTCTGGCGAAATTGTCAGTTTTTTGATTCACGACTGCCCTTAAGAATTACAATCAAAAACAAAGTCGAAATGTTACTTCCGTACCTCGTAGTTTTCGCTTCTTGCGGTCGATACTTGCGATGGACATCGCGCCATATTTTTTTCCAACTTCCTTGGCTATACCACTTGAAAGATCATGGTACCAGCTCCAGATCATGGAATCTGCCGGATCATCTTCGACCGGGTCATGCATCATTCTCTGGGACAATTGCATATTCGATGCCATTTCTTTAATTCTCATCCAATCACAATCGTAGTTGCTCCTAATCATTCCTCAAAACAATAGCAATCCGGGTCCGTTCACACTTTCCCCATATTTGCTTCCTATCTTTTTATCATTGAATTCCAAAGAGGCTTTGAAATTTGCTCCGACATGGCCTAAATAAGTTCGATCATTAACCTTCTAGTGCCACGTGGGTCCTGCAGGACTCATAATCAAAAAGTTAGATTTCAAGGACTAGAGGTGATTTCTTATGTGTGCGGGAGCTCTAACACTTTGTTTTAGGGCCAAACAAACTATCTTACACGGTCCGAGTGGCTCATAAAGCTATTATGCCTTTTCAGACTAGATTCACTGTTCTACTCTTTATAGATGCCCCGAAAACACGTGAATCATTCCACGTTGTATGCTTGTATGAAGCAACAGCTACAATTTTTCGCAACAAGAACAAAGAAAACGTGATATTTAGACCTCTCTCGAAGATATCCCTTCGTTACATAAGGCCAAGATGCATGGAGTGCCTAGGGGCTGATGCGTTGAAGTATGAATCCCGCAGGACCCACCGGGACTTTACGGTAGTGAAATCGCCTTTATAGTCAATAAACCAACAACTAAGATTCTCTTTTCATGTAAAAGATAGCACTATAAGTTATTTACTGTGAATATCAAGCACCGTTCAAAAGATGGGGTAAGACGTGACTTATAATCAAAGCAAAGAGCCCAATGCGGCTGCTACCTAATTTGAGCCAGTCCGAGGAACGGTGAAAAGTGAAAGAAGACCTGTGGCGGACATGACGATCGATGGCAAGTGATCATTTTTCCATTTATGAAGATAAAAAACAAGCATATGATGTTTGTATGGGGAATTAAGTCTATCTATTCTGCAAGAAATGCAATCATTCTCTTGTTGCAACAAAGCGTAAAATTGATCATACGACTTTCACTATGAAACTCGCTCTCAAATCAATAAGTGATTTTGATAGCTTGACGTCATGAGTTAAAAGTAATGTCCAGGATTCAGATATATCTTAATTTGAAAATTGTATGTGCTGATACTGAGGAGTCTTAGCTAGTTGATCAATCATTTCATCTCTCTGCATATTGATTACACCAGAGTCCCTGTGGGTCCTCCAGAACGCACGACGAAAAATGATGTTTTTCGCTGTCCCAAGGATACGTGCAGTGCGCCTAATCGGAAGCCAAAAGAAGATATTTCCAACTATTTGAGAAGAACTTTCCCCCTTTTTTGATATCCTGGGTACTAGAGGGTTAAACGCAAAAATATGCAACTTCTGATCGGCTTTGCTCGAAGAATTTGGTGGAATGATGGGTATCTCAAAGATCCAAGACCGCATGTAGCTCGAACCGCATGGCCACGAGAAAAATTTTAGTGGCCAATTGGCCAATTTGCAAATAACCCTTATTCGCATTATGTCAGTTCCGTAACCATTTCTTCACAAAAAAATTTGGTTTTCACAGCGTGAGTTGCAGGGCGCAGTCTCCCGATACACGGGGAGTGGTTTGCAAAATGATACTCAATCCACGATGGCAAAAAAGGACTCTTAAGACTTGAATTGCGATGTTGATAAAGAAAAAATCGTGGAGTTAGTGAACTCAAAATCACTCCCAACAACTGAAGTTCGTCAGCATCTCGTCGTTCCAACGAGGAGTGTAGAGTTTGGAAAAGCACCTACTCTCTAAATTGCGAATGAAGCATGGAGATGGAATATGAAATGACAAAGAAAGACAGTTATTGAAATGTAGAATATTGCAAGCAGGTTCCAAGGAATAGGGGGAAAGACAGTGCCAATTCATTAATCAAGAGAGAGTGTCCCATGAGAAAATTTTAAGCTTTAAAAATTCCAACAGGTCCGTGAGAGGACGTTTAGCACAAACTCTGCCTCTTCTTCAAGGAGTTTGTTCTTTCCAAGGTCAAACATACCCGGTTCAATAATTTTCTGAGACTCAGAGAAAATGTAAGGAAAAAAATCAACTTTTTGCTGAACAATGTTGATTCCTCGAGTGCTATTCCAACGGATAAATATAGATAGCAATGGTCTCACCTTAGTGCGTGAGTGAATTCACATTTCAAATGCCTCGTCAAATGCTCAAAAAAGTCAGAAAATTCATCACAGAATCCTCGAAAACTTGGTTTGACGTGGGCAAATTTTTGGACCCCAAATATCGAAGTTTCCGCGGCATTTCCGATATTACTGCATAGTTCACCGACGTTTTTCCTCATACCAGCCGGTAAAAGAAAACAATGAGCGTCCAGAGAGCACTTGGTAGGAGGTGGTCCATTAATTACGCAGGAGTCTTTTCTAAAAATCGCGACACCCCCCCCCCCCCTCAATGTGAGACTCCGTAAGATTTTGTATCCTCCAAGACCCCCTTCACCATTTCTTACGTAATTTCTCGAAAAATTTCTAATCCTCTTGAAAAACACGAAAACTTGTGAAAATACAAAGCTGATAACTCATAACCACACTCGTCTCACATTTTTGAAAGTTATCAGAATGGAAACATCTTAAAAAAACCATACATTTCTCAGAGAATAATTTTATAAGTCATTCACACATGTGACTATGCTTTGAATCCATTCTTTAAGAGATTCAATTACTTGAAAAGAGCTGTTTGGAACGCGAGCTTTGGATCAACATCAGTAACTGGCACCCACTCAACATCCTGTACAACGTAATTTTTATCTTTGAAAGTACAGATATTATTATATATTACCGGTATTCGTGGTCCCAGTATTCGCGGAATTGGGTACTCGCGGTTCCCTCAAATGCGGCGTTCCCCCATATTCGCGAGGCGCGTCCTCCGTATTCGCGGTTTGACTCTACATTTTTTCTCAAATCAAGATTTGATTTGAAGATTTGCCTAATCTTGACCCACCTGTCGCAGAAGCACTCAGAGATGTCATCAATCGAGCACAGAATATTGGTGGAGAAGCATTTGTCGATGTGTTTGCTAAGATGAAGTCGCGGAGTTGATACAGTCACGGAGAAGAACCATGGATGCTGAAAAGATTGAGCACTTGTTTGAAGAGTTCCCCAAAGAGCGACAGCCCAATGCAGACGAAGTTGCAGAATCGAATTTTACAGGGCGAACAATCTCAAGACTTTTGGATGGAATGCGGGATATCGTTGACGAGTTCCTAGACAGGGATCCGATCATTATTCGAAGTCTTGGTTTCAAGCACAAGATTGAAATTGCGATGGCCACCTACCAATAACTACAAAGACTACGTCCGTCGGGTTCGCCAGACAAAAGTCACAGATTTTTTCGGTCGAACTCTAATCTGATATTCGTACCAGGTTTCATAGTAAATTTATAGAAATTTTGGACATTCTCCTATTTGGTTCCAAGAAATTTTGTTACAAATGGAATATGCACGATTTTTAACGTAAATTATCAGTTTTATTACAAAGTTTCATATTTTTTGGTCACTTTTCCATTCATCGACGTACGTAACTCCCCAAATCCCATAAGGACAAGGTCTCGGTATTCGCGGTTTCGTTATTCGCGGAACTTTTGATATACGCACTAACAGCAAATACCGAGGGCTAGCTGTACCCCATTGTCTCGACGCGCGACAATTTTCTTTAGTTCTATCTTCCTACCATTATTATGGTGAGGCGTTATTTAATGATTCAGTGACTTTTTGTGTGAATCTGCAGCTTTTTGGATGTGAAGTAAAGCCCAAAAATGTGACACATCCTTCATTTAATTTGACTATGGATTGTTAGGCAGAAGTAGTATCTTGAGTAGTATCTCGAATATCTCGAGAAATATGGTATCGTCGCGAATTGCGGGAATTGCCGATGAACCAGGTATGCCAAACTATGCCGTTGGAATATTGGTGGAAATCTTGCTTCGGGACTCGATGTGTTCTCAGATGTCATTTTTATTTTCCCATCAATTTGTCTCACTTCACTGGGGCTGGGAAGAAACCAATGAGTGAAACAAAATACAAATTGCTCCGCAGTTCCCTACATCATTCAATTTTTTTCGCAATTCACTATTTGTGAGAATCAGAAAATATAGAGATGAGTAATTCAAAACGAAGATGTTTCATTGAATGAGGAAGTGCGCCAGATGTAAAGAGTACTAGGAAGTGCATTAATGTCGGCGATAAGTTTGGAATGTCGCCTTTCATCACGCTGTGGGCGAACAATGGACATTTTTTTACTTAAAGTGCTCGTCATCGGACCCACCCCCTTCCCTATTTTGCGTAATTTTAGCGTAAAAAATTTTGCAAAATTGTGTTGACCCCCCTCCCTCCCTCAAAATCTCTTACGTAACTAATGGACGACCCCTAGTTTATTAGGGCTCACACTGTTCCCAACATAGAAAATTTTCTGTTAAATTCTTTTGTTCTCAAAATTACAAATCTTAACTTGAGGCCTATTACAAATCAAGCGTCAGAACTATTCAATCCCACCAAACCAAGGCTATTATTTTCATTTCGATTGGAGACCACAACAAGTTCATTCACGACAGCTTCAGAGCTCGCGAATCAAAGAGACCATTAGAGACTACATTAAAGAAGTTGGTTAATAAGATAAGAAGAGCTTCCCTTGAGGGTCGAGTACTCGTGATTTTACGACAAAAATTCAAATCACAAATTTCGAAAAAATCAAGAATTTGACTTATCACGACACTCATTTCAAGCCATCATTCCTCTTAACAGCAGATGACTCAGTCATTAATTATAGGATTCGACACTCGGGAAAGACGGTCCCTACTCGTGAACAATATTTTCGGTTCTCGCCTGTGACTTGGGTCGAAGGTGGGATTCAAATTTTCCGTCCTTAAAAGTATCACGAGTTATGCAAGGTCTCTTCTGAGCTTTGTGTACGATTTCTGTGCTTCTGTGGATCGAGAGGAACGGGAGCTAATAAAAAAACAGCTATTTCTTCATGAATTCCATAAATTTATCGTGCTTTCTAGCCTCATAATCGTGCCGAGCCCCAGCACGCATTTTGAATTTATTCTAAACTGCCATCTATGCGTTGCTACACTCTCCATGGCCTCTACACCGAAGGATCATTTTGAAAAGCGAGACAGAGATGAAAAAATTCTTCGCCGGGTGGATTTAAGACACCGGGATCTCCGATTCTCCTTTCGACATTGGACCACCAGGGCGATTGCACAGTCGCTCGCTCAGGGAAGTCTTCTCTTATCTCTGCGTCGCTTTCCAATGGTGTGAGTGCCCAATAAAGTAACCATGACTATTGGAATTTTTTTACTTGTATCGATAAGATACATATCATTGATGTTCTGACTCAGTTGCTCGAGAGGCGATTATAGTGGAGTACATGGATTTATCGGCCATTTGAGCTATAGCTTTGTCATCGAACTGACCGACGAACGAATTTTAAATCCGTTTCAAATTGCAACTTTCGCGGTGCCTTATTTTTTCTATTGCCTCCACACCGGAGGATTGCTTTTGGAAATCGATACATGCAGAGATGAACAAATTCTGATATTCCGGAATGGTCTAGTACGGAAAAGGTTACACATTTCTAAAAATTACGAAAATACGCTGTCAAAAGAGAGGATACTGAGGAAAGTCCCGTGTGAGATTATACTTCTGAAAGGCAGACTTGAATCGAACACTACCTAGAAGAGCATTCGAGGGGCCAAAGATTGAATATGTTTCTAGAAATTGACGACTTTTCGGATTTACTTACTTATTCAATATTCGAGGATGGAGTGGAATGTAAATTTACGCGATGGATGTAGATTCATTTTCTGACTTCAATTCCACGATGTTCGTTCAGGGTTACACATACACGCTGCATAACCCCGCTGATCTTTTGAACCCGTATCGAATGGTCCGAGCACTATCACAATACCTGATCTTCTCTAAAAAAATCAATACTTTACACACGTTACCTTCAATGTCCGAAATTACATCGATATTCATTCCAAAATTTGAATTACCGCGCGAACATACATTCATATCGATCGAATATCGATCGGTAATGAACTTTGAAATATCAATAAAATGGTTGAAATACATTATACATTTTCTCACCTTTGTTTAGTTGAACAACAGGATTCCATCCTTTGCTGAAATCCGAGTGAAGTGATGTTGGAAATTTTCGCTTTTTAAGTCGATGGTCAGGAATTTCAAAAGTCTGGTGATCTCGCCCACTCAAAATGCGAGGATAACCTTGCATGCCCGATTCATCTTAGTCAGCATACAAAGATAATAGCGAACTTATGGATTTGAAAATTACTTCATAATCTCTCATAGCTGATACCTGTGTTGTTTTACGGAGTACCATTTTAAGAACTACTGTGGAAGCTCCCCGGTACATGATGAAGGTGTCCGGTATTAAGAGGTGCTCGCTTTTGGGAATATCTAATGTATACAGATGCGGGAAGGTGAAGTCATGCTGATGGTGAAAGTGTACGATTCTACTCTCAGTATTCAACTCCTTGTCAATTCCAAGAGCTTTCTTTGGATTATGAGTCCCGGAACAGTAATATTATGGCTCTAATCTCGAAAAATACCCCCCAACGATCTTGTCAATTACCATCCTTCAGTTTTCGGGAACTTTCTGTTATCCTGATTGGCCGTTCTCTACTCAAGACTCTTTCAGTCCACTTTTTGATTGCAAAATTTCACTGACTACAGTTTCGCTGACACCATACTTCGCTGCTTCTTTCCGATTGGACAAGTTATTCTTCTGACAATCCGTCTTTTATCGTATTTTTTTCTCAAAATGTCTAATGCTTGCCTTTTTACTCACTTTTAGAATCTAGATACTAGCTCTCGGGTGAGTAGACTATTTCATTTACTTTTGATCTCACTGCGCGCGAGAAGATCATTTTTTATTATTGAACGACTCGTATTCACTTACCCTCACTGAATCTAGTGTCCATTGCAGAGAGAATATCGACTGTACTAATACTCGTCATTTTGGAAATTTTAGGTGTCCGTTCTTGGGAGTGCCCGCTATTCAGAATAGATCTCCCATTAGAAATCACTAGGAGAAGTTCGGTGCGCGCCAGAAGTGTCCGATATTGGGAGATTCTACTGTAATCATTTTACGTCCAAACTAGACATAGTAGTATCATCCATATGAAACTACTCTTGCATCGTGAATATCCGAAGATGAATATGCTTCCAAGTTGGAGGTGAAATCACCTTCACATTGGTGGATTTTAAAGTTCACCTTCAACTAAAGGCAAATATCAACTCAAGTTTGAAGGATTTTTTTACCTCTACTGTTGAAGGCAAATAAACTTTTAATTGGAGGGGATTCTACTTTCGAGAAAATTCAGAATATGGAGTGAGGCCATGAATTGAGTAACTATGCAATCCACTTTCACACGCCTAGGTCATTCGAAACGGCAAAGTAGTCTTCGACTTTCAAGATATTACCCTTGCAGTACGGCCGAGAAAAACTGTAATTTTTGTTCGCCAACTTCCACGTGTCTCAATTTTATGATTGTATCAAATTTGTTCGTTCTACTTTACACATTTACCAACACAGCAATACTCAAATGGAAGGTATCGCATTGTATCGATTGAACTTGCAAATTAATAATTTTGTGGTTATCGCAGCTTATATGAAATTGCATACCATAGGAAACTTTTGTAAGACCACAAACTATTCCAGATGTTGGATAAAAAAAAATCAATCATCGGTTCGTCTTGCGATTGATGCAATGATTTAGCTTCTGTATGTTGAGGACGTCTACTTCAAAACAGCTTACTTTTCTCTTAATATTTTTTTCCCTCCAAATTTTTTAGTGTGCTCGATATTTTGAAAGATGGTCATCCTCGAAGAATCCAGGTGGAAAGAATATTTTCCTCAAATTTCAGCCCAAATAGGTAGTTGTATCGGAAAATTTAAGTATAAAAACTTACTTTTACAATCTGCTCAGAACCTTTGACCTTCTCTATCAATTTTAAATCTTGAAAAATCATCTGGGAGCTAGTCCATATACATATCAATGGATTAGTTGAAAAATTTTTGAAAGCCTTTCACTTCTGATTGTCTCAAGTACTCCTCATTTTTGGCCAAATGTTTTTTTTCTGACAAATACTCAGATTTTTGTGCTTATATTTTTTTCTAATTTGTCAAACAGAAATCTAACTGGAAAAAAAATTTCAGTCATTCTCTAAGGATTTTGTGCTTCTGACAAGTATTTGAGCGCGATTTTGAAGTCAAAAAGTATCTAAATGTTTCCCGTTCTGAAATCTCTTGGGGATTTAGAGAAAGTATTTCTTCACCACAATGTAATCCCTGCTAGTCCCGCCTTTACCATATTTGTTCTCGCACGCATTTCTCTAACGATGTCAAAACAAAGTGTTCTTCTCTACTTAACGAGATCTTGACACTGATGGGCTCCATTTTCTTTTAAACCACTTTTTTAATTTTCTGTAAATCAATTCATGGGGACCCACCATGGGGCGCACCCGTTCATCTGTGTTTTGTTCACACTTTTTGAACGCTTTCATTGCATTCGATGACCTCCCTACTTCGATGTTTCTTCCATAGTAAGTCTTGTGTGAGTCGTATGTATGAATGTGATACTCCAACTGTTGTGTTGGGGGCGTTATCGCGATTGGACTAGTCGAACTGGTATCGCCATCAAAGGTCATCGAGTGCATCTCGAGCTTTTTCGTGCACGTCTGCACTCGCCTCAGCCGATGTCATACTGCACATTTGGAGATTTTGGGGGCGGGAAGCGGGTCTCTCTCCCTCTCTCTGGATCGCTGTACAAAGTAAACGCACTTGTTTCTGCTCGTTCTACACTCTTCCTTGTCTTGTACTTAATACGACGCACTTTTAGTTCGGAGGGATGATCTTTTCAGGCAAATCCGCCTACCATTGGCTCATTCGTACAACGGGCACCTCTACCAGGCTCATTTTCGTGAGCCAGGGAGCCGATTTTGTCTTGGTGCGATTTAGAGTTTATGTGACAAGTGGCTTGTCAAATTGAAAAAGCGATATACCTGGTCCCGAGCTTTGAGTGACATAATTGCTCGACCAAGGCTGCCTATTTCGTCATTGAAGACTTACTTTTGTGAGCTGTGACTGCGAGTGTAAGTGACCAAGCTACGTAGAGCCCAAACATTGGCGCTTTGTGTATCAGCATCTACTTACAAGAAGAGGGCCTAGTCTGCGGGAACTGAATCTTGATGAAAATTTTTCTACATACTCTTTGGCCCAAAAAAACATACCCGTATTTCCCCGTTTCTGTGGATAGGCTCTCTGAGCCCTATGGAAAATCACCCAAGGTTGAAAATATTGCTTTGGTGGATCATGCATGATCATACATGACCATGCATGACCATGCGCGTATATTCTTCTCCAGCTTCCAAGGACTTGGCAAATACCAATCTGCAAGTGTAGGCGATGAGTACGTATACCAAAAAGCTCAAATATTCAAATGTAGACACTACAAACCGGTACTTAATTATACCCACTCACAGTGGCGTATTTAGGGTTTTGCCGCCCTAGGCTGCTGCGAGGCTGCCGCCCACGTAAGGCCAGAGAAATGACCCTAAAAACTTGGCTCCAGTAATCGGCTCTGATAAATTCTCCC
>JAPYYZ010002209.1:0-18863 GCA_030522705.1 Eretmocerus eremicus | reverse complement strand
CGATTGGCACGGCTGCTGCTGTAAGTATAGCATTTGCTACAGTACGATCGTGTGCTACAGTAAAACTCTCATTTGTGACGTCATCATCACGTGACACGGTTTTGAATCAAGGTCCGTTCCCGGGTCTTTTTTAATATCAATAAAGAAATACTAATCGGTCACCAATAAAAAAACTGTCTTGTCATATTCTCTCTGTCACTCTCAAGTATCGATTTTGGTTGTCCAATCATTTGTAGCTTGAGCATGATTGTTCCCTATTATGCCGTGAAAATGCAACTACGGGGTCAGTAATTTCTTTCGGGGCTCAGATGAGAGATTACCGATATGAAACTATTCTTTCTTGGCTTGTTGGTATCTTAAGAATATGCATATAATAAAATATTTTAGATCAATTCATTGAAATCCGTTTAAGAGCAAGCCGATCGAAGAACCGACGGTTTTTAGCGTTTTTTGGAGGGTTCCTAGATTGCATTACAGAGCGAGGGCAGTATTTGGACCTGTTTAACCCTGCTTTCTTCATGATTCAGGGTCAGAGAATGGGGAAAATCGGTCTGGAAGTTATACCTGACAAGGTCCGATTAACCAATCTTAACCGTCTTTCCTTTGAAATCATGCAATACTCATGAGATGATCGAATTTTAAAACTTATCTTTGTTCTTTAGACAAGACGATACTAACACCTGTGTGGACATACAAAATATCACGTTTGTGTAATGCCTCAGCAAAAAGCTGTTTTGTAATTTTCTCAAAATCCTCGCATAGAATAATTTCGAAATAGTGTAAGGTATCTGAGAAGCCACTGACGACAAGGCTTTCTAACGTAATGCTCCAACATCACCTGACAAGGCATGTAACTCCAATGGTCAAATGTCGCATTATCGACCTATTCAGAGCTTTGGTATCAGTGTTTTTAGAGTTCGTGAGAGTATTAGCACTGAAGCTGAGACTGAATTATGAACTTTCTGCAGGAATGATTTGCAAAGCATATCTAGTCAGCGGCCTCGTCAGTTCGATATTTGTCTCACTTCTGAATTGTTTGTGACAAACCCTCAATAATTTGCGGGAAATAGTGTGATTATCCGAGAAGAATTCTAATTGTAACAATTCAAACTCACGAAATAGGGTCTTCCAAAACTCCAATGGGGATCGCCCTTCTAGATCCTAGTTTCGAACTCCTCGGTGATACTTGTTCCTAAAACAATTAGCGCAACGCATACATTGATCTCGAGCAATACAAATAAAATTAAATAAGATCATACTCACTCACTATGTAAACTACCCACAGGATGACTAAATTAATCTAGTGCATCTCCATTCAAACAAATGCCAAATATTATATGCAGTTACTCAAACTTTGCTTGAACTCTCCATACCTAGATACCCCCCTCCTCCCCTGAGTCTTTAGAATTTTGCTAATCAGAAATCAATGCTTCGAAAGAGTAACTCATTGCTCGACAACATATTCCAAAAACAATTTTGACTCTTGGCTTTTGATAATTCCAGTCAAGATTGCGTAAAATCTGTATGATTCAAGTAAATCGACCACACAAAGTTGAGGATGTCATGGTTCCATAAGAGTTTGCAAGATCGTAGTAAAAGATTTCCAAGTGTTACGCCCTGTTGCGATCATCATGGCTTAGAGAATCTTCTCTCTTCGAAGAATACCAGTCGAGTGACAGATGATGCACAAGTTTGGGAGAGGGGCACTCTCGTTTTCCAGTCAAGGGCCACAAGTATTTATAAATGATTAACACCAGTGCAAACGAGTCGTAGCTGAGTGATGAGAGATACTTTGGATTTCATTCCTTTGAAAAACATATTTTTGTGACATTCATACTTCTTTTATCGGGTATAATTGTGTTTTTCTTATAATACCAAAAATATTAGTAACATTTCTGATACTCATTCTTCAGAAACTAACCAAAGTTTCTGGTGGGAGGAGGAGGGAATTGTCATTAATTTTCACAATAATCAAAGAAAACCCAAAGGTGTTCAAAGTATCGGCTAGAAATGAGTGTTTTGATGATCTCTGGCTGACCTCTGTGAAGCTAGATAAGCCTTGCTAAGGCAATTCCTAATTCACGAGCAAGTAATGAAACGTTCTAACAATTCTCAACTTCAATTCCTAACGAAATTTTTGGGACTTAACCATCAGTTTTGCTGCGTATTGGTAGGATGGTTGGTCCATTGTGTGAAATGTTGAAGTGATCCACGAAAAGCTCCCGGAGTAGTCCTATTTATAGTGCAATTATAATATATACATTTTCATCGTAAACAAAATTACTGTTAAACCTCTCCTCGGTTTACTTCGAAATTCTTCACTCTTAAACAATCTATCAATAGTAAGAGGCATTGAAACTTCGTTTTCGAAATATTGTTTTGTTTTACATTAAATGAATTTATGCCGAATACCCAAAAGATAGAGCTCTTACTCCTTGGGCATATTTTCACTTGAAGTGTTTCAGGACGTCATATCTACAATCTATCCATATGAGTTAGTCCAAAGGTCCTTACACTATGCAGATGCTGTAATGACATCCAAAATTTAGACACAGGTGGCTCCGGTATTACGCAAGATTTTGTGGGTGCGATTAGTTCATCCCGGTATAATGAGTACGATCTATTGTTGGTCAACTATATAACATTCTATTCGGTACTTCCATCGCGATCAACCGACTTGCATACTTCTAGAGAAAGTGACACATCTACGTAACCGAAAGAACTTATCCAGAAGTACTGTAATGGGATATTATCAATGGGGAGATTATGAGATGTGTCAGGAAATCAATCAAGTCATACAACTGTGGATCAGAAAGGGTGAATTTCGCGGTTTTCTTATTGATGCTTTAGATGAAGTGAACCATAGAAACTTGAAAGCAGAGACTATTTTTCTCTGCTTCAAGATATTGTGAAAACCTATATATGATACTCATTCTGTACAATAATCTATAGATTTATGTTAGAACTCATCTCTGTTCAAAACTTCGGAGGATCAACGTAATCCTCAAAAGAAAAATCATAACCACATCACGATATTCCTTCAAGCATAACTCCAGTATTGGCCTTTATCCAGTCCCGATACTCATATACCATGGTATAAATACCCGGAGCTTCGGATGTTTCACATATTCTGCCGGATGAGACTATACCAGCCAACGCATCATCAATGACAGCAGGACTGCCAGAATCACCTCTGAAAATCAATTTAATGAGCAATTGTATGAGTGAAATGAGATATTTGCATATCTCCAATAAACTATGAATCATGAGATTGATCCAATACTACTATTATACAAGCAATTCCATTCAAAAACGGCCTAAGAAGATATTAATGTACCATCATGGCTCAAAGTATGATGTTTCAGACCCTTGCAGAAGTCCGAGTCTACGATAGGTCGGGTCCAGCGCAACGGGTAGTCATCTTAATCTATCTCTTGTTGACTGGCGGTTACATTGGGTATCAAATGCAGATTGATGTGAGAACTCAAAAACTAGTTGTTTTCTTATAAATCGAAAGATACAAGCATTATTCTGTAGACTAACGGAGTTACAGTTATCTCACGAGTCATCCATTGGCTGATTGCAGTGAAGTATGCATTTCAAGGAAGTTCTAGAAGAATACATTTTTCAGGAAATAAGAATGAGTTGAGGGAATAACATAAGATTTTTTTCGTAAAAAGATTTGGGATTAGAGTGGAGACTATTAGAGTGGGACCTATTTTACTCGAAAATCTGTGTTCATGGGAAAAGATACTGTCTCTTTGCAATACCTCTACGAGTGGAACAGTGGAACAGAGTAACCTTTATAGGTAGGGCTCGTTGTGAATAATTGAAACTATATGCACAGTCTCAGATCAAATGAAAATCGGAGAATCCTCATTTATGAACATTCCCGCCAACCAAACTCGGAACTCAGTCTTTACAAATTTTTTTCAAAATAATTCGAATTAATAAATCGAAATCAAAATAAGAATGCCAAAGTAGTACACTCCTTGAAACGCCAACAAACTCATGCAAGCCCCGCTGAGGCGCTGGTACATCATATTTTGACTCATAGAATCGATCAATAGTCCCTCGAGATGAATTTGGGACGTCGCTATTAATCAGAGCGCCCCGTAGATTTCCGTTATGGCCCGAGCAGGAACTTTTTGCGCACAAAACATTACGACGCGCATCCTGGCACCCAAATTCCTGCACGCGCATTTGCGTGTCTCCTATCCTTCGACATAGTTCGCTCACGCGCATTCGACGGCGTCAAAAGTTCCTGCGCAGGCCTATTGGGATCCAACCTCTGGAAGTGAAGTCTCTCCCCGCGCCACGACGCTTGCCACCAAACTCTCCGAGATGGCGACAAGAAGACCGAAGAAAAAATAGGCCAGTGGCGGGGCGCGGAGGAAGACTTCACTTCCGGAGGTTGGATCCCAATAGTATTCTCGATCGACCCACACAAGATTTTATGATTTGTAAAAATTCGATCAACTGAACACGGTTTTGATATTGACAAGTCGAAAAAGAGGGCCCAAAATACTCATCTGCATGATCAGCCCCCGTATCGAATTCGACACATAATTATATCACGCTTCATTCCTACCCAGTATGTTCGTGTGAGTCATCAGACGTAGTACGCGTAAACCCGGTACAACGTGGCTTACAAATCGTAGTACACGTAAACCCGGTACAACGTGGCTTACAAACCATAGTACGCGTAAACCCGGTACAACATGG
This sequence comes from Eretmocerus eremicus, assembly GCA_030522705.1. Taxonomy (NCBI): domain Eukaryota; kingdom Metazoa; phylum Arthropoda; class Insecta; order Hymenoptera; family Aphelinidae; genus Eretmocerus; species Eretmocerus eremicus. Next base: position 14,138 of record JAPYYZ010002209.1, on the reverse strand, counting down.
CTCACAAATCGTAGTACACGTAAACCCGGAATAACGCGGTCTACAAGAGGAAAGCCCTACATGAAGCCTGCCGGGTCCGAGCTCGGCACCTCATTCGTATCGTAGAAGGCACGCGCGTCACATCACTGACCGCGTAGCCGCTTCACTCGCTCTCGAGCCGTCGACCTCGCCGACGCGCTCCGACTCGTTTTCGCCAATTCACTTCACCGAACGCCGCGATCTTAGAGAGGGTCGCGATCTCAACGTCCGTTCCAATTGTGCCGTGGCCTTTTTCCGCTATAATCAGTGTTTCAGTGTGCGTGTGTGATCATTAGCTTGTATTGTCGGCCACCGCGTCCAGTGCGTGCTTAATCCTGTTTTGTTCATTCAAACCCTTCCCTTCCGCTCATCCCTTCCATCGAACCAATTGCATCCCGGGGATGCTCCCACTCATTTCAAGTTTCACGCACGGCTGTGCACCTTATATCAGTGAATCGTAACGCACGGACGTGCCCCTTTCATTAAAATTCGAGTCATTCATTTTACGCCCTCTCATCGCGATCTAAGGCGTGATAGTGTCGTGACGAGTCAAAGACAATCAGTTTTGTGTGACAGACCGTCGGTCGGCCTCTCGGCTCGTGACGAGTCAAAGACAATCAGTTTTGTGTGACAGACCGTCGGTCGGCCTCTCGGCTCACGCCACTCGCCGAGAGCCACTGACGAGGCCTCTGTCAAAAATATTCGTAGCCCAGCATTTTCCTGTGGTGTAATCTATCAGAAAGTGAATGGCATATTACTTTTGGCCAGGAAATTTCATCGCCTCTTAGCTCCAGACAATTATAAACAGCCAAAACGTCCGTAACGTGGCCAAAAAACTGGTCCTGGAAACGACGTCTGTATCGTGGCCCAATAGATAGCAAATATAACATGATGAAAACATGCAACAAAATTTTCTTCTAATTAGTCCCACAATGAAAAACTTTTCCTATATCCGGAGAAGTCGATACGTTAACTGTAGAAATTTTGGATTCACTTATTGTAGCGACTTTCGGTATTGAAGAATATGCAGGATTTGCTCATAAAAAATTGAGGGCGCGGACCGTAGTACTCGTTCCGTCTTCTGAAGACGGCCGGGTAGGCTGTAGTGGGGGTTGATTTTCCGAAGTCGTTTTTTTGGAAGACAAAAAATACCTCTGGTTGGACCTGTAGAGGCGCTCACTTTCTACACTTGAAATTTTGTCGTCAGACTATGATTTCGTGAGTTAAAAGATATTTTGTTATGAATTCTTTTAGTTGCAAAGTCGTTTTTTAGGCTCTTCACACTCGTTTTTCTCTGTCAATTATGCGAGAATCATTCTAAAATGTTCCATACTAACGCTCTAAATATTAATAACGACATTGATGTAGGTTGGTAGTCGTTTTACGAAGAATGACAACTTATTATAAACAAAAATGCGAGATGCGCGTCGATTGAGACTTCTCATACTCTAAAACTAAAAAAGTGCTACAAAAGTTGAGACTGCGAAAACTCTTCGCGGCAAAGTTGTTCATAACGAATCAAAGAAGATTTCTACAAAGTTTGAAGATGATCGGAGGAGAATTGAGTCAGATAATTATTATCCTCACAAATGCTGGTGATGGCGCATCAAGATTTCCGAATACAGGGCATTTCTTCGTGCTGAGATGGACCAAGAAAAGATTTTGTAGGATATCTCCACCGAGTTGTACTCGATAACCACAGAGCCACGATACGGACATCGTTTCCAGGACCAGTTTCTTTCGGCCGCGATACCGACATTTTGGCTACTTATGATCATCTAGAGCCAAAAAAAGATTAATTTTCAATAGACTACACCAGAGAAAAATTCAGCGACCAGAATGGTTCTCTATTTTCCATTATTACTAGCCCCAGACAGTAAATCGTGCAGTTCCAACAAAATCACCCATAACCCTGCGGTATTCTACATATTTCACACGATACATCTTGATTAGCATGATCTGTGGTGACATTCGAGGATGGAACAAAGTAAAGTGGATATGGCAATTCACCAATTAAGAGCTGATCCATGTAAGTGTGTGTCCAAAAGAGGCGGATTGATGCGAAACCAAACGAGACGCACGCTGCGGGACGAAGCCAAGTTCCCCATCCACGCGCACAAAAAAAAGCGTCCAGATAAGGCGAATTGACGCAAAACAAAACGAAAGTCACGCAGCGAACCGAGTCCTTAGGGCCTATGCCGCTAAGTTAGGGTGACAACCGCTATGGATAGGGCTCTAACTTCTCTAATTGTTCGCGAAGTTTTCGAATTTTGCCCAAGTTGTCCACCGCGAGAAAATCGCCACCGAAGGAGGCCGATGTGATCTCCACTCCGGGGTCCCGCGATGCTCGTATCTTCGTGAATTCTATTGCAAAAATGATCCACGACGGCTCAAATTGAAATTCTTATTTGACCAGGCTGAGGGCGTTTCGGATATGAGCACGCGAAGGCCCCTGAATCCGACGCCAAAGACATGTGTGTATCAACTATGAGCGGAACAGGAGAGCACCTGGAGGAGAGTGGGGTGTGCGCGCATCGCGCATATCTTCTCTCCCCGCAGTCGCGCACATAGCGAATACACGCATGCATTTGGGGCTATATTCAGAGGCTTTCGCGTTGTTCCATCCAAATTCTGATAATCGCCCTGAGCTGGGCCAAATGAGAGCTTCAATTGACGCCCTCGTGGATCAACCTAGGAGTAGAATTCACGGAGATATGAGCATTGCAGGACCCCGGAGTGGGGGTCCCAGCGGCCTGCTTCGATGGCAATTTTCTCTGTGTGGGTAACTTGAATGGATTTAGAAATTGTGCGAGCAATTAGAACAATTAGAGCCCTATGCAAGGCAGTTGTCACCCAAACTTGGCGGTACAGGTTCACATGGGCCCTACTTCAGCGGCGTTTTTCTTCGGGTGGGCCACTTGAGCAAGTTTGATACCTATGCAAGCAATTAGAGCCCTATTCAAAGCATTTGTCACCCAAGTTTGACAGTAGAGGTTCGCAAGGGTACGGAACCAAGCCAAGTTCCCGCTCCATGCGACTCTTCCAGACCATTTTACATTGAGACCCGCGTGGAGGGGGAACTTCGCTTCGTTTCGTAACCACGAAATGTCTCGCAGAAGACAGGATATTGCTGTCTTCTGAACATACGAATTGCGACATCCTTTTTTTATCAAAACGAAGGATGACCATAAGACATCCCATTTTGGACAAGAATTTGATATCCGAAATTCAATGTCCAATTGATTACTTCAAAAATGTCTACATACTAGGATAATGTTGACGACAAACTCTCCGTAATTTAAATTACTGCATTTCCTCATCGTCAATTTTTTTCAAATCATGTTCACCGCGACTTGTAGGCTAGTCTGCATGGATGGGTGCTAAAATCGGAGCACGGCGTGACGGCCCGCTTCTACACGCGCACTGTGCCGGGCCCGCTCCAAAAGCGAGCGCGTACGTGGTTCGAACGTTACACGCCGCGGAGTGTTAATGCACTTCGACGTTACCTCACGGGTTGCGTAACACCACGACTGTGTACGTTAGAATTTCTCGCCCCTTCGAGGGGTAATGTGCACTCGATTCTTGTATTGCTCTGTACAGACCGTTATAACGAGCCAAGAGTTACCTCACGATGCATGTATGAGCATTATGCAAACATCGCACCTTCCGTCTCCTTGTGGGGATTTTCGGGCACGCTTATTTCCGATTTCCTTCGCCCTCAATTTATAGCGTTCCCGCGTTACCACTAGTGTCATACCACATTCAAAGTGCGAAGGACTCGGGCCATTCGCTCAGTTCGCGCGCGCGTATTCAAAGCCGGTTGAGGCCACTTTTCAGGGAGTCCGTTTTCACCGTTCAAGATGCCGAATCTGGGCTTATTCGCTACGCTCTCCGCGGGTCCATACCCCGGGTAGTGACGTCGACTGCGTCGGCTGCGAGGAGACTGCGCCTGCCGGAGTTCTCCGTCGTGTGCCCCATGTATGTGTGTGTGCGTGTGTCGCGACCGACCAATTGTGAGGGGCGGAGGCCGCAACAATCAAAAGTATGCCTACCCTTGTCATCACTTCCTTGCCGTCCGCGGCACCACCCCCTCACCCCATCACGCATATGCTGCCCGTGCGCGCGTCAATGTATTGGAAGAATTGATATATTCTCAAAATTGTGACAGCATCTAGAAATTCACTTGGAGATTGGTCTCAGAATTATGTCTTGGCATATGCGACAAATGGTTGGAAAATATTTAATTCTCTCGAACCATCAATTCCAGCAAATATTGAATGAGGTCCTGAACCCTCTCAGCACGAGTGACCACAATAATGGACGTAGGGATGACATAATGAATGGGCGATAACTTTCATGTAGCTCGACGGAAAAATCTGAAAAGAATGCGGAAATTTACTTGAGAACTAGAATCCCACAGGAATTATTTCAAGAGCTGGTTTTACGCGCCTGCTGGAAGTAAAAAACCTAAAATCTGAAAAATCCCAAATTTCAACCTTTATCACTCAGTTTCGACCAAATAATATTCTCCAATTGGAGGAAAAATTTTCTTATGCGCGTAAAAAACTCCGTGCTGGAAGGATCCATATCTTAGAATCATATTGTGCTAGAGAAAAAAACAAACGTTTCTATCAACCATCAAAATTCAGGCATCATGGCTTTGAAGATCACAATCCCATTTTCCTCGCTGCGAAATCCTTTTTTTTCAAGCAAAAAATAATCGACAATGTCTCTCCTAATAAATCCGTGAGCCAAATAGACGTTGTATAGCTCGAAACGCAAAATGTGCCCGTAGCTCAGGCGGTAAAGTGCTAGGACCCAGAAACCAGAGAACCCAGGTTCGATTCCCAATCGCAGGCGGCGATTAATTTAATCACGATTCTTCTCAGTATTATTCTATGTCTCATTGATAGATCGATTGATTTCATTAAATTCGGTATAGCGAGATTATCTGAAAAATTTGCAGGATTTGCGAAATCTTTTTTTTTTCCGGTATTTTTTCCATGTGCACATTCGATGTTCAAATCATGTACAGATGACGACTCTTGGACGACATTTCGGACAACTTTTGGACGTTCAACTGGACGTATAATTGGTTGGAACTATTACAACGGAATGGTTCACTTTTGGACGTCATTTTTCCAATTTTTGGACGTCCAAAGTATGTCCAGATGTCCAACGCTGGACATCCTTTAAACGTCTTTTGTACACATGATTGCTGAGTGGGGCTGCGTGACTTTCGTTGCGTTTCGCGTCAATTTGCCTTCTCAGGGCACACCCTAATAGAAAACTACGTGAGTCATGACTTAATCTTGGAATACCTTATAAAACATCAAGTATCACCAGGAAATCTCACAATCGTGAATAACGGAAGTCATCTTTCTCTGGAAACGCTTTTTCTGAAAATCATCGGAAACTTTCCAAAATTTTCCGAATACTTCCGAGGCTTTCCATCGTATTTAGTTCCAGGATAGTAGAATTGAACAAGGGCGTAAGCGGGGTGGTTTGGTCGGAATGAAGTAACCCAAGTTTGATATTGTTATACACCATAGCTATCCAGATAGCGAGAAAACCCATCGAAGAATGTGCAGACTGTCGCTAACGATACAGATAGAGGAAGCATTTTTCGGCGCGTTGAGATAACTTCAAGATTAATTTGAGTCATGTTGGGTCGAAAAATTGCACCGCAGACCGAGATAATGAATGTTTGGAAATAGTAACAATCAATTCTTCAGTCATACTGGAAATTTTTTCCAGCTAAAAACTATTTATGAAATATTCATGTTAACTTCTATTGTGCAAAATGCGATGGAAAATGTGAAAAAAAAATTTGTATCACAAAATCCTGTGTTGCAATAGTTCCTGAAGATTTGTCAGTAATAATGTTCTAGACCACTTTTTCGACTGTCCGCCATCGCATACCGAGTTTAGCAGGTCAAAGTACATGGGAATCAGGTTTTGCGCGGGGTGACGCAAATGCAAATAGGGGTCCCCTGGCACATTATTCATCCTAAAGGGAAAGTCGGAGTAAATAGCTCGGATGGCGGCTATCGCGCACACCAATTTAACTTTGACGGTATTTTGGAAAAAATTAAAGGCGTAATTTGAAGTAGTGGCTCGTCAATTTGATATCAAAAACACATCTCAACTGACTCAGAACTGAATCATTCGCAAATGCTCCATTTGAAAACTGTGTCTTAGTCAAAGAATTATAAAAAATTCACAGTCTTCGTACAAGTCTCAAGACTAGTGCAGGTCGAGTACGGGCTGTGCACCACGTGGATGATCTCGAAAAACTGTGTCAGCTCCAAGAAAACTGTGTCACCTTTACATTTGCAACATCCGCTTTCATTCATTCATGAACAGCATAATTATTGATCAAGCACCCAAATCACTCGCTACGCTAGTATTGAGTGATCTGGGTTCTTAGTCAATAATGTGTTCTGAAGTGACACGAACGTTATGTCTTTTTTTCCTCGGCAACGGAAGGCTCATTTCCTCCAGGCCAGAACGGTATAATTGCACCCCTGAAGTAAAAAACTCTACTTTGGTGTCTCTTGTTTTGAACAGTCATGTACTAACAAATTTCGAACGTTCAAAGATAACTCAGACACTGAGCTATCTTTTCCATACTGTCATGTAAGAGGCACGGAGTCAAATTGATACCTTCGCCATGTCTTGATAGTGAGTGCTTTTTCGGTCGAATGCCCGAGCACAAAATAGCCCCCAAGGACTGACTAGTCAACGGCTGGGCACTCGCTAAGTACACTCACCCGACACTCGAACTGATCTAATGTTTTTTAATTCTTCGTCTTTCAAATTGACACTGATCTTGTTCTCATTCTCAAGCAGATTACATTAATTCCAAAAATGTAAATTCACCCGTTTCAATTGTCGCTTAACAAGCCGCGCAAGAGATTGTCGTTTTTGCTTTCACAAAAAAGAAGGCCTTGTAGTCGCCACAGCGGAAATTACCCCTTTGCACTCTTTCTCTTGCATTCTTCTCCCATCTATTTGTTCGGAACCATACCAAAACGATGCTTTTTTTTATCTGATCGACGAGATCTTTCCATTGGAGGAATTCGTTTTTTTCTACACCTCTCTAAGAATTTTCTGTAAATCGATTTAGGGCCGTGCACCTCCGAATGTGTGTGTGTGTGTGTGTGTGTGTGTGTGTGTGTGTGTGTGTTTGTCGTTCGAGTCGAGTTTTTGTTCACGAAAATTCCCACACCGTATACCGTTCACTCCCAAATTTTGCACACTTCTTCGGAACCACTATCTCACGAGGCCAGTCCATTTCCAACTCTTAATCTTTAACACATTTTCATTTACGAATTTTCGAAGAAGCACCATTTCATAACTGAAAAACTCATAAAATCGACATTATTTCCATTAATTTCGTCTAACTTCTCCAAATCTCCCTTTAAAAATCTGAGAAAATTGCCCTCAACTCATTCTCATTTCCTCAATCCAATGGAATTTCCAAAAAATTTCTATCACCCTCAATTTTTTTTAAAAAATTAGAAATTTGAAAATCATTTATATTCTTTTAGCTTCTCCAAATTTTCCTTCGAAATTCTGAAAAAATTATTCCCCACCCATTTCGGTCTCCCAAATGTAAAGCCATTCTAAAAAAGTCCTATAACTCTCCGTTTCCTTTGAAAAAATTAGAAATTTGTAATTTTTGTCAATTTTCCCAAATTTAAGTCTTTGACTCCTAGAACTTTGGAAAGATTATTCTTGGTCTCTATTGCTATGTGGTTCAAGATGAATGATTGGAATTCCAATGATGATAATCTGAAGAAGGAGATTCCTAAAACTCATTTATAATTATTTTATTAAAATATCTGGAATCGTTTAGAGAAAGCATACTGCTAATCTCTCTAATCAGCGTATTCTTTTATAACTATTGAGAAAGACACAATTTTCAAATAAAATTGTTTTCCAATGACTCATGGTTAGTTTTGAATCAGTTGATACGTGTTTTTGAACTCACGATTTGAGAATGAAGAATGTGCCGGGGAGCCCTAATATCAAACGCTACGGTCACCTACTTAACGCTCGGGTTACATCAATCTACATCTCTTTTCGTGTTTTCGATTGAAATTGCTCTCGTAGTAAAAAGAAATTATATTACATAAGACATTACTGGCACGTGTCTGGCTGCCCTTTTTGCATCCATCCCATACACAAAATTTTCTTCGTGATTATTTTGGTCGAATAAGTTACTTCACACTCTCTTGGATTCACCACGGGAATCTCGGCTGTCTTCACTGTGCTTGAGAGTTCACCGCTTTCCTGTAAATGGCCATTTAGGATTCAACGTACCTTCTTACTTTTACTAATGACGAGTCAAATACGTTCCGCAAATGTTCTAAAAGACAACGTGATAGACCTTTGGTAACCGGTGCTTTTTATAACAAGAATATTGATATTTTGACACGAGTTTGATAAATATCTCATTTATATGACCCATAACCCATGAGGGTTTGCTGTGAGCAAGTTGTTTTCCTTATTTTATCTTATATGCTTGCTGAAGGCTGATTAGATTAAATTTCTCATAGGCAATTTGCGCACTCTCGAGCTCTGTGTATATCGTCAATTCTTAGAGAACTTCTTAATTTCGTGTCAGAGCTGGGTTGGACAAGTGCAACGGCACAGAGGAGATTCCGCTGGGTCATTCTCATCGTGAATTATTGATTCTTGAAACATACATTCCTCACGTCGAGGGTCGAATAAAGTCCCCAAAAGTCATGAAATGGAAGAGGGTCAAAATGTCAGCTTCGTGTCACGTCCAAACCTATATTTTCTGTGAATGAGATGTACTTTTCAGCTCTTGGGATTCAATGACTTTCAAAATCTAGGTTTGTGACAACTAAACCATGCTTTTGGTTTTAATCGACTCTCAAGAGCTGAAAAGCACATTTTCCGTCTAGCTGCGCGGAGACACCAACTTTCCGCCCGCTCCGGATCGCAAGATTTGGACTTCCCGAGCAGGGAAGCGGAAAAATAGTATACGCGCAGCGATGCGTTATACATTAAAATTCCCCAAAAGTTATGACGTAAAAGAGAGCCAAAATGTCAGTTTCGTGTCACGTCCAAACCTAAATTTTCCGCGAATGAGCGTGGGGCACTCCAAGGTATAGTATTCAATACCTTAAAGTGCGCCACACTCATTCGCGGAAAATTTAGGTTTGGACGTGACACGGAACTGACATTCTGGCTCTCTTCCACGTCATAACTTTTGGAGACTTTTAATTTGACCTTTGATGGGACGAATGTACAGTACCATGCATAAATTTTAGAAGTGAACGAGATATTAACCTAATTTCAAATAACTATATCTCGAAATCTACGAGTCGAAGAAGAATTTTGAATAATGCATTGTAAGGAACAGAAAAAATATTAACTTCCCCTGGTTCTTGTTGACTTTTTGCAAATTTTTTGGTGCCTTGTACAGTCTTGAAAAAATTTTTTCCTTTTCATTGATTCACTTGTAACTTTTTCCCAGATGAAGATAGCTCAATTCTGAAAGAGCATGTTGAAGGACTGAAAAATACTATAAGTAAATGTTTTTTGATTATTTATCACTCCATGCACTGAAGAAAATGCGAACCCTAAAAATGGCGAGAATCGTGATATTTTAGAGTTTTTGACACCAAATCCGCAAAAAAAATACGAACCTTGCCATTTTCAGGGCTTGCAATCTCTTCAGTGCATGGAGTGAAAAATAATCAAAAAATAGTTACACATAGCATTATTTCCATTTGAACTTTGGAGTATCTACGTGTAGGACATTTCTTGTCATTATATTATATCCATAATTTCCGGGAATGCGTCCATGTAAATGATAATTCGATTGAAATTACTCGCCTATAAAGATTTGTAATTGTTCTTTAGCTGCTCCAAGACAATTATGGTTATTATTGTTAGATTTTGAGACTAAATAACTCTAGAATCCACGTAAGTCAGACGTTACGCGAGAAAAATACTTTCCGTAAAGCACAGCAATACTATCGAGATATTGTTCGTAAATGTATTCATTCAGGGCATTGATCAACTTGAATGAGAATGATCGTTTCAAAAATACCCCGATTTTGAGTCGACTATTCTTCTGTCTTACATGAACAATTGTCAACATCGATGCTTGGGCCTGTCGTTTTGTCTCACGAAAGTAATTTTTCGGTTAGTTCGAGGCAACCAATGCGCTGCCTAAGATATTCGATCGGTGGAGAGTTAGTTAGCTATTCCGACTACGAGAGTATGCAAAACGCCCCATTGAGCTCATCCCATGTAACAACTCATTTCTTTACGTTTGATTTCAGGGGAACCTCAACTCCTGGTTGCGAAGGCGTCCATGTGAATCTTAATCAGAAGCTAAAAACTACTTTCTAGGATTATACATACACCCTCCTTGCCAAATCCCGAAACTCGGGCAATTTCACCAACTCTCGGAGCTCTCGAAATTATTCTAATTGGACGCTGTTTCGGCCCAAATTTTATGGGACCTTCGACCTGCAAATGTATCATAACCGTCAACACTCGAGATATTCCATACTATTTTCGAAAATGCTCAACTTTACCCCGATCAACGCGATATCATGTTCGCATTCTTCTGGATCATATAAAGCATGCGCAATGATTTCGCTCACAGGGTATAATGTCCCTCCTGACTGTGGGTGTTTTGACCCGGTCATAATAAAAAAACCATCGCCATGATTTCTGCAAAATGAACCGAATGTTGTTATATAGAGCGCATAAAATTCATAGATCGGTGGAGATCTACGATGGTTACTCGATTCTCACTTGATGCAATGAGCAGCTGTTAATAACCAGTATCTGGAAATTATTGATGCTCCACATAAATAAGATCCATGTTGGAGAATTTGAGCCTGAAAGAAATGTCTCTCTGAGTATATGTCATTTTTACAATAGAACAAAAATTCTATCAGTTTTGGGACATTCTATTCGCTGTCAATCTTGATAAACCTCTGAATGCTTGATTCGATTCATCTTTGGATATTATAGAATCTACTGATTTAAAATATCACTGACTGTGACGTTGGGCTCAAGTAAAAAGCTCGCATTTCCGATACTTTTTCATTCATCTGTGATTAGGATACAGCTGTACCCGTTATTGCACAATGCTGACGTTTGAAGCGTGATCTTTGTTTGACGATTTAAAGACGATATACCCATCGATCATTTTATAGGTCGTAATTTCGAAACGAAATTTTTGAACCTTCGATATGAATGATACCAGGATTCTCATATGCTCATAAGATATAGAACAGGCTCGAATACAAACGTACTCCAGCTATGGTTGGAGATGCTTCATCTTTGATAATCTTTTTCAAAGCACCGGAATCGATAAAATGAACTTGTAGCCCTCACAATCTCCAGATAACTGGCCATGTTGTAACTTAACCACTCAGAAAATAGAATGTAATGCTGATGGCAATGTAAGTCAAATTTGACGATCTCGATATGCAAAAAGGAGAATTGTGCCTGGTTGAGGACATAAAAGTTGGTGAAATGATATTCTGATGTGATAATGCACGAATTTCCCACATTTGTCGGATTACATGAGCTATTTGTCTTTCTACTCTCCGATGATATTTCATAATTCTTAGAAATTCCGTGTTTCCGAGAATCCTCGAATATTTGAGACAAGTCCTATGATTTTGAGCGACGACCTTGGTGTTTACAATCATGGACGTAAACCTTCTAGTTTGGAAAAATCGAATGGTATGATTGAGAATTTGTGACTCCATTCCACAGAGAAATTTAATATAGAGCTAGTTTCAGTTCTTTTGCTTTAATTAATTTTTCTAAATCTGACTTCAGAGGTTTGAAATTAATAATCAAACATAGAGCTCGTTCAAAATTCAAATGGTTCGAGCCCGAAAAATCTATGATCGATAACATATAACGCACTCACCAAGTACGGCACACTTTCCACTTCAGTGAATTGACCTCCGTAGATCCTGAATTTGTCATCAGTTGTCGTGGATCTACTGCCTAAAGCACGAATAACCCTTCACTCAGTTCTCAGTCTCGACGGTTCAAAAATGAGCTTCATGAAACTTACCACTACAAATATAAGTTGTAACACTCAGAGCAAGCAACACAGAAATCGTCATTCTTGCTTCCTTTCACCTGGTTTTTTTCTCTTTGATCATCAAAGCAAAAGAGGAAGCGCACATCGACACTTTTATGAAGAGTTTATCGTATATAAGTAAATACCGTTGTCAGCTTATTAGTGGTACGTTGACTTGGGCTTTCGAGCAAAAGTCGATGCAAAGAGATTTGAATGACTACTCAGTCCTGAAAATTCAACGAAATCATCATTTCTGCTCAATCACATTCGATATCATGGAAATCATTATCATACAATTGCAAAGTATCAATATGACATTACGTACTGTCAAGTGCTGATCCACAGTGTGGATGAATACACATTGATCAGGCAGGGTAAGTTTCCACAACATCGCATGAAATCGAACAGAAATTTTGGCCCAATTATTCATCATCCTAGCCGCATTAATTTGGGTCAAGCAATCAAGCCCAAAAAGGCATATTTACAAATGACTCATGAAATTCTGGTTGCCCACAATTGCTCAATAGTCTGTAACTCAATAACATATCAATACTCATATTGACAAGGTTGGCATAATTTACAATATATCTGAGTGAACTTGGGCTGCATTATGTGAACGGACTGATTCAATTGCATCCACAAAAACGACAAGATTTTGCCTGCATTTGTTGGAAATTTATATGGCATGAATGATCTTTTTTCCACGCTCTCCCAGATCTCACTATTTGTGAGCTTTATATAAATCCGCTCGCGGACGTTATGATTGAATTGATCGTCATCCTACCAATACGTGATGTCAACAGAGGATCATTATCTATAATCCGAGAAATTTTCCACATCCACGGCGAGATTGAGGGAAATAGAAGGCCTCACCATTGGCCAAAATATATGAGTCGGACCTTGAACAAAAATGGATTTTCAATCCACAAACAGTATGAACCATACATATGATGATCAACATAAATCTTTTGGTACCTTGGATTATTTTTGCATATTAAATGCATGCAAATGATCAGATCCGAAGATAAGAGCTGCAATTGACGATCAATCGATTTCTGTATTATGGAAGATTCCGAGCAGCTGAAAGAACAAATCAGATTGTGGTGTATAATTATACACCTCTCTCTTGTTCGAGTCTGATAGCTATACTATGCAAGTCTCGACACATGAGGGACTCAATTTCCGGACCTTTCCCGTCTTTCAGGGAAAGTGTAAAATATTCCTAATCGTAGAAATATGTACACTATTAAGAATGTGCTGGAGTCACATCAAATTTTAAGGATTGTTCTGAAGTCTTTTTCACAGTTGCTATCGAAAGCAGTATGCTAAAACCAGAAGAATTTCAAGCACCTAATAACAAATTTATTGCAAGAGGAACATTCCGTTGCTTTAAAAGAATTATTGGCAGGCTGAATATGAGGGAGAGAACTGTAATATTTGAGCGTTTGATGGATGATATGAGACCTCATCGCAAGTATTGGGGTTCGAAGTCGGGGTGTCACGTGACCTAAATCCAATATGGCCAGCGACTTTTCCACAGCTCCGAGCAGCCGGGAGCGGATGGTCTCTTTCCCTGTTTATTTCATAAATACCACGTCGAAAATCGTGTCGCGAGCACTGTGAAATCGTTTTCGGAACAGTTACAAAGTGGCTGATTGAGTTTCATCGAGTGCAAGAACGCCTCTTCTCGCCATATCAGCTTGAGAAAGCCAAGGCCTCGCGGTAACCTGTGCTCGGCGTTCTTGTTTATTAGCAGACAAATAAGCTAAAACCCGCGGTCGAGGAGGAAAGAATTAGTTACTGTGATCGCCCTATTGCGCGATATAGGCCCTTTCACTGTGTTATTGGTTGATAAATGTCCGACAAGCCGCCCGAAAGAATGTAAACATGCACTAGCAGAAGATGTCGTCCGCGACAGCATGCCCGCGAGCGGCACATGTGAGAGCAGTTATTACGAGATCTTGAGCTTTTGCTCACCCAATCTCTCTACGCACTCGCGATTTGTTCTACAAACTCACGG
>JAPYYZ010002208.1:0-13523 GCA_030522705.1 Eretmocerus eremicus | reverse complement strand
ATTATTACGAATCAAGAACGTCAGGAAGCTAGGTATAAACGAATATTTATTATCAATCATTTTCTTGTAATATTTCTATCAATAAACTAACCAGCTCTTCGGCAAATCATAGAGTATGATCACATATACTCTACTCTTTAATATGAACACATAAACAATACATACATTTGTGAACGTAGTCGAATGTTGTGACGCTAGGTTTGTTTTGTTATGGCTCTATACGGAGACACGCATACAGAGCTCACACAGTTCCCTTTGCGTGTGAATGGTTTCCGGGAGCAATGTTACAAGTATCTATCTATAAAAATCACATAGATCGAGATAGCATACAGTGCGCTTAGCAATAACTTCGTAGAATCATTCCGCTCCATCACCGATTCTTTTCATACAGTGCTTAAGTTCTGGAGAAATATGCGAAAAAGTATCTTTTTTGCAAAAATGCTCATATTTTTGACAAAAAATAAGCTAGAGCAACGTTCGAGAACGATTTTGAAAGGTATTGAGTTGTTCTACAAAGTCTTATCAGTTTTATTGAGCTACCATGACTACCGTGAAAAATGCAGGAGATAGAAAACACCCCTCAGAAATGTGAAAATGTTCTTGTCTTCAACGTGGCGAAGCGAAAACCAGTTGCATCCTATGAAAAAATTTTGGATTAACGCTTCAAAGTACGCAAAAAAAGCTACAAAATGAGCTCAGATAAAGTCCATTTGGACCACGGGGGCTCGAAATATTCAATTTCGAAGATAGCGAGATTTTTTCTCAAGTGAACCCATACTTTTGACCGGTAGTGTAAGTCAAGTGAATTTGAAAGTTAGTTGGACCTGGTTGGAGAGTTGCAATAGAAATTCTCCGAGCTGGACGGGGCTGCATAGGTCATTTGACATTCGTCTGAACAGGTTTGACACGAGTCCATCTCAAAAATAACAATATGAATGAAATACAAAAATCCCGACAAAAATCGGAAAGAAAGTGGGGTGTTGGTTCTCTGGAACGTCCAAGTTGCATTAGAATTTCCTGTCACCATTTATTTGAGCTAATTGTAAACTAGTACGGCGAAAATCAATGGCTCATCTCAAAGAATGCTCCATGCACTCTTCTAGCAGCATGAATCCGACTCTCGGGTTTTATCAGATATTTAATTCGGCAATACGTTGAACTGCGTTGGTGACGCGCTAACAATGAAACTCTGTAACGTCACCCACCCCCATCTCCAAAAGTCGTGCTCGACAGGGTCCCGCTCGTTCTGCAGCGTCTGCTCCGAGTATCTGCGGGGGTGCGATGGCACACGTAGATTGGCCGGCGTACAATCGAAGAACCGCTGCGGCGTCGTCGTTTTCGAGGTACAATTCAGGAAATCGTTAGTTCAGGCCGGAGGTACAGTATCAGCCGAGGCGGGATCGATCCGCGCAGCTCCTCTCTATAGCGAACGAGGCCACTCGTGTCAGAGCGGAAGCCGCCGAGCGAAATATGTGTATAGCGGCAAACGCTTCCCGATAGAAGCGTCAGATACTTTCGTGCCGGACAGATATTACGGCGGCTCTCGGGCTGCGGGCGAACGCGAGCATGCGAGCCCCATCAGATACACCAGCTCTGTGCCTGGCTTCTAGCGCCTACGTTCTGTCGGTTCGGGAGTCGAGAACGGCCAGCTCCGAGGAGAGTAAGTGATTCCCCGCGCGCATGCCTGACCCATAGCGCCTCCTTTCCTACATCCCATACTCCTAACCGCGTAGGCCTCGCCTTGGCACGATTGATGGCTCGGCCACGCGCGAAGGCCCACTTTTGCTACCTCGGATCCGCGACCTAGCGAGGGTGAGGATATCTGGCGATGTGCTGCTACTGGAAAGTAGGTGATCGTGTGTCAAGCCCCTTCAAGTGGTTGATTTTCTCCAGTTGATGACTCTGGTTGATAAATGGACGGCTGCAATTTTTCAAATTTCCATTAGCCTTCCATCAACTGAGAGATCCGAAGTTGGTTCCATCGGGAAAATTCTTTCGATTCCTTTTAGATAAATGACGAATCCGAATGGTGGCGAAGCTAGTGGCGAACGTACCTTCTCACTAGATGCTCTTAGAGTTTAGAAATTTCAAAGACTCAACTTAATATCTCAAAAGTTGAAAGTGGACCAAGTGGAGTAAGCTTCCACTATGATTCGCAGCCGCCCAAATATATGTCACTTCTGAAGTCAGGACATGAAAATTCATAGTAACCGAATCATGGTGAGATCAAATTTTGCTAAACATTGTTGTGAATCAGCACAACGAATAGACCCTCTACAACTTCGATCATGACTATTTAATCGGGTTGTGGATATGGCGCGACCCCACTTGTAGCAAAGCTCGGGTGTTTATTGATGAATAATAGAGTGCAGAGCCTCGCTAATGTTTCATTCAACATTGGCGTGAGCTCGTGATCGTCTCATTATTATTGATTATTGTGGGGCTAGTACCCGACACTGGCAAATTCAAGACCCGTAAAAGTTTATGATGATATCTCGCTTCATGAATAAGACAGACATGGGTATATCAACGCACCTCGCAAACATTTCTGCCCCGGCCCACTCGGACTCATCCAATTTACATACAATGATCTCTCCCAGGTCTCCCAGGCGGGGAGAGTAAAAACGTTCGAGTAAAGAAAGGTGCAATTTTCACCAGTCTTCAGGGAGTGTCTTCATCTAGTTCCTCAAAGTCATCAGTGCTCTCACACCCCCATGGTGGAACGATATTCACTCTCTGAATATCGATCGCATAACGTGAAAAATTCTAGCTGAAAATGATCTATTCTAACTAACCCCTCATCTATTTATGCAAAAAAACCGCTGAAATAGCTTAGTTTCAGCTAGAATTTGTTAGCTTTATGATATCGAGGCAGCACCCCACGTCATAACTCACTAGGACTGACTCGAGATCACAGCCACTCCAAAAAAACGTCAAACTTCTCGTATACCTGTGTACCTGATCAGTTTTGAACGATTCACCGCTTGCAAAACAGCCACTCATTCCAATTCAAATCTCACATGGTCCTAACGCATAGGACTAACTCAATGGAGTTCATCTCGTTCGACTCGATTAAAGGAGAATTGCGGGACGCGAAGGGCGTTATCCGCGACACCAGCTGTTGCGGTGGCTCATCCGGGATACGAGTTCACCTAATTCCCGCGCGAGTGAATCTCAACGACCTCCTCCATTTCTTCGTCTCTTCCTCTCCATCCGTCCTCTAGGAGTCGCAAACAGCACCGCAAGCTCTCTCTGCTCTCTAGCATGCGAGTGCAATAAATCCGCGAGGCGCGCATTAATTCCTCGAGACTGCGCCATCTCGGCTGTTCGGCGCTAAATACCGACGGCGACAAAAGGCCCTCTCGCGCAAGCTCTCCCGCTAGTGTATCCCTATACCACCTGGATGCTGCAGATGATGCCTGTCTTGCCTATATAGACACACAGCCCAGCTCGTGCCGCTAAAATGGATGTGTCAGTCATAAATAAAACAAAGAGGGTCGCGGCAGTCGCGCGATTGCCTCGCGCAAGTGCGCCTACATTACGCTCGGCAGCTTTGCAATATAAGAAACGCCGCCGGCGTTATCCTCCCTGCGAAGCATCTAGAAGCTCCGCTATTATGCGTGTGAGAATGAAGTCGCGCTGCTTCGTGTATTCATTAAAAAAGGAAGAGCGAGAGAAAAGCCACGCGGAAGAAATTTGCGGCACGGCGCTCTTATTGAATTCCCCGGTGCGCGACGGTGGCAGGGGAAAAACTTTGGCCCTGCAAATATAAGAATACGATTTATTCTCTCGCTGTACCTCGCCCTCCTTCTCCTCTTTTCCTCCCTTTCTTCCGCTCCGGTTTATTTCACTTCGGCTCGAGGGCAAAAGAAAATCGCACTCGTTCGTTCTCAACTCTTTGCGGCTGAATAGAGCCCCCGGCGCGTCGCGTCGTCGCAGCCACACGCTCTTTGCGTATATGTATGAGGTTATCACAGGCAGTAGGAGCCCAAAGCTACTCTGCTGAATCGTCTCCTCTGCTGCAGATTGAGATTTTTCTGTGGTCGGTCTTAGCCTGGTTTTTTAATATCCACGGGATCAGTCCAAACGATGCAGCTTGACATCAACTCGAAGCATAACTGCAAATAAAATAGCCTTAGTTGGAGCTTCCAAAGCAGTTCTCTGTAGGAATGATAGTACTTTTCTCCTAGATAGAGTGAGAGGCCAAGTAAGGGAGACCACTCCCGCCTCAATTCGTAGTGAAGTTTGACCAAATATCAAAGAGATTTTAGGACTTGAAATAGTTCGAGAGGTGAAATGGAGGAAAAACAACTGTTACGCCCTGGTCTCTCCGCTGGGCTCGTCAATTAGACGACGGAGGGACTTGTCTAAGACAGAAAATATGATGGAGAATGATACGTTGGGGAAAGATGGGTGATATGAGCAAAAGTTCGAAATTCTTGTAGGGCCACCAGAATCCGCTGGCCACCTCCAAATGTGCCGTAGCATCTAGGTCGATATTCACATCGTCGACTTTTTACACTGTGTGCATAAGAGAAACAAGTGGGTACTGCAAGATCCTACTCATATTCTTCACTTTGCCTATAAAGGTCTGAAGATATCGATATATTTTTCAATACATTGAATAGCCACCGGACGAGGAGGATCCCACCTTTTGGTAATAATTTGATGAAGGCATTGTTCATACAAAATGCCTCTTATTTACTGTTTCGGGCCTGTGCTACCAGGCGGCCAGCGGATTCTGTTGACTACACAAGAATCTCGAACTTCCGTCCATATCACCGACCTTTTGCAACGTATCATCCTCCATCATATTTTCTGTCTTAGACAAGTTTCTCCGTCACCAAACTGGCGAGCCGAGCGGAGAGACCAGGGCGAAACAGTTATTCTTCTTACATTTCACCTTTCAAACTAATTCAAGTTCTAAAATCTCCCTGATATTTTATCAAACTTGACTACAAAGCGAGACGGGAGTGGTTTATCATACTTGGCTTCTCAGAATGTGCCGGCAGGATCACGGGCGATAATTACATCGTCCACGCCGAACGCGACCACCTGCACCCGGTACCTGGAGTGCAGGATCTGCTGTGTCGTTGTCATTTCCATCGCAAATTTGTTCTCCAGGACCGCCTCCCAAAGCTTCAATGGACGCTTCCTTCTCGCGGGCTCGTGGTCATGCGGCACCCCATAGTGGCTGACCCTCATCGAGGCTTAGAGTGTAATCGTACCCGGCCTTGCCGGCACTCAAAATGGTGGTATCCATAGATATTGGTCTCACTCCAATGAAACCCTGTTCTGCAAGACCAGCTAAAAGTTCTTCAACTTCAACAACATAGAAACACTCTTCCCTCCAACTGTTCAACCGAACCATTATCTGTGGTAGTGATCTGGAGTTATAATTTCTACTCAAATATGTACATACCTCAATCGCATTCACTATGGACGAACACCGCGAAGCTCTTCCTGACAGCGTTTTTCATTGATTTCCACACCGATTCGGAAGTAGAAGTCCTGCCGCAAAAGCATTGAGGACATAACGTTCTCGAGGTTGGTTTTTGCATTCGTAAGATCCTTGTCACATGTCGAATTCACATCTGCTCATCATCAGTTTGAACGCCATGCTGATAGGGTTGAACTGATTGATTTTCTGGATCACTCTCCACAAGATCAGAATACTCGCGACTGGTAGATGCACGAGTTGTTGTTCCAGAGTATCCGAGGGATTCTCGCACATTTCTGTGCCCTGTTTTGACAATCCCGTCACTATACGCTCAAAACGATCAAGTTGATCACCGAAGTTTCCTATCTGGAAGAAGGGAGTATCAGACTGGGTATAACGACGATCTCGCTGATGGATGTGATGATCTCACCAGGAGAAAATGTTGTTGACATTGAGAGTTGAATGGAATACATGTATTAAAATTTTCTCGATTTTGGAATCGTGGCGACTGGTGAGAGGCTTCCCCAGCAAAGAGAGGATCAGTTTTGCTTGAAAAGCTTCTCGCACTGGTTTGAAAAATTGTCGGATGAATTTGGAGACAACTCTTGGCCGTACCTTCTGCGTGTAGCTTATCTTCAGACCCATCCTGAATTCGTCTATTTCCGGCGCCAACAGCTCCAAAAACTGCCTTACGACTTGAATCTCGAACTTTGAAATCAGTTTCGTGATCAAATCAGAAGTTTCGGGGAAAGATTTGACGCGGATAGCGGTTCTGAGAAAAATCTGCAAGCACTGGGACATCATGACTAGCTCTACTGCGGTCGAAGAGCTAGTCTGCTTCATGTTGTCTATAATCTTTGCGATCCAATACCTAGTCTGCAAGAATACGAAGAATATAAAGAGGTGGTCCATCTATACGGAGTCTGACACTAAAGCTTCTACGCTGAAGTTTGAATGAAGTATCAGAATTGATAAATAGTTAAGACTTACATATAAGGAGCGACCGCTGATTGAATCGGCAGAGTACCAATTGGGCACTTTTCCCTTGGCGCTAGGTAGAGCGGGGTGAAATCCATCACCGAGAGCATCGCCAAACGGTAGCGGGGCAGCGATGACGACGGGAACTGCCGACGAGTACAACCGTGGTGGCGAGGACGACGTGGATGGAGAAAAAAGACAACGACGATGGACGTGGTGCTACCCTCAAAGAGCTCCAACCTTGACAGGTGTTGCTCTAAGAGCAACATAACTGACCTCACGAACGATGATAATGTCGTCATGTACAACGTACTCTATTGACAAATCGATGCCAATCGCCACCAACTGGAGATGGATCCTGATGTGCAGGATGTGCTGCCACGTCATCATCTTTCCGTACACCTCGATGCCATTCGCAAGCGACTGCAAGCATTCCTGACGCGTGGGATCTTCTGCATCGTTGTTATCTCTGAGTTCATGTCTACGTCGAACGCGACCACTTGCAGCGGGTATTTGGGAAACGGGATTTACTGCGTCGTTGTCATTTTCAGCTTCAATGGCCGCCTGCCATGCGGGATCGTAATCATGTGACAACCTTTGGCGGATGACCCCCATCCGGGCGTTGAATCAAAGTCTAAGATCCAGCTTTCGTACGAGCATATGGTATTTCGTCTAGAGATTTGCACCAAAGCTGCTGGTGCAGCACTAATAACGGCGGCAAATGCCCCGATCGTCGATATGGTTATTAACACTGTCCAAGTTATCGCCGCAACATCCTAGAGGTTTGAAAAAAATTCGCTGGAGCTCTTCAGAGTCGAATCTGTGCAGTAACGGGTGACTTGAACGGGTTTTGCAACTCGCGTACAAAATTTCTGGTCAATCACGCCCCCCTCGTGTGCCACAGTTCTATGTACTGCAGCGCTCAGTAAAACATATTCCTTCTATTGTTTGGTTGGATAAGGTGAAATGTGTGCGGAAGAGAGTCTACGATCCCAAAGTCGTAAGAGCATTTTTGAGGCCATGTCGGACCCGTGCACGCTACGGCAAGTAGTTTTCCCCCAATTTTTCGAACATTTTTTTGATTGAAATCTGAATAAGAGTTGAGGAATGTTTGCTCTCGTTTAGTTTGGTTTCGTCTTTTCTTCGTTCGGCCAAAATCGAAGTAGTATTCGAGAGTATGAGAAAAATTTGACATCGAGTATATATAGGTATGCTTAAACTGTGTAATGGAGTATTCAAGTTATTCCCATATTTCTCGAATACTACTCCGATTCCGGTCAAACGAAAAAAAAACGAAACCAAGTTAGACAATAACCAACATCGGTCATTTCTCATTTTGACCCAGATCACAAGAGTTTTTGAGAAATTTGGGAAAAACGTTTTGAGCCCTTTTGACTTGCATGGCTTCGCCATGATCTTAAGACGAAATGTGAATTCCGTCCCTGTAGATTCCGTTCTTCTCATGGCCCCTCAAAACATCGCGCAATTCACCCTGAGATTTATCTTGAGCTGCGTAACTTCGAGAATTTGTTTCTGATGCCTAAACAAGTCAAAGTTGACTCCCCTAAACGATCGTCATTCATTTGAGACTGAAATAATGTTTTTACACACTCCGTGCGTAAAAGTGCATTCTCCACACGGATTTTTGACTTTTTCCCACAGATTGTGAAAAAATAGTACACGATACACGGCCGGGAATGTTGGAATTCGCATACTCGTGATAATTCCGACCCTCGCCTTCGGCTCGGGCCGGATAATATCACTCGTTATGCGAATTCCAACCTTACCGCCCTTGTATCGTAATGTATTATTAACCGAAATCACACTCGAGGACGTTTTTGGCCCCGAATAATCTCATTCTCGGTGAAATCACTCAATATAAAATACAGGGTATTAGAATACAATACAACTCATTATCCACGAGACCGCATCAGCTGCCATCTACCGCTCATTCCGAGTTTACACAGTATGATGGTCGGACTCTCGATGTTAGTGGAATTCAATGCTCCATCTCAGAGTCAAAATATGCGAGAAAGAGCAGTCCTTTTTCCAAAGATCAAATGATGGGACGCTTGGGACGTGCAACACGAGCGAGGAAGACACACCCAAAATTCGATGCAAGTATTTAATCAAAGGGCTGCTGCAAAGGAATGAGCACTCGAGACTAACTAGCGCCAGGGCAATGCCTCCGCGAAGATTCAATATTTATGTTTGTAAGCATACTTTTCTCGTAGCAGCCTCCCGATGAGCGAGCTGCGCGTACATTTTGCCGCTTTCAAGCATATTAAGCTCGACGTCGCTCTTTCGCCACGAGCTAAGTAGCGTTCACAAGTACTTGGCTGAGTCCCTGCGGCGCGAACGCGTATATATATACCAGCCTCGACAATGAATCCTCGGTGCGCGTAAGCATCGTAAGTATTACAGCGACGAGCGTTGCTTTGAGCTCCGAGAAGAGAGCAGCTCTGTTATTTCGGGGCGTTGCGGACTTGGGCGCGGAATATCAAGCAGCGTCTCTCGCAAGCACGTGCAAGCTCGGGGAACGCGCTCGCACTGGAACTTTGGAAAAATTTCACGAGCTCTGATGTTTGCCGATGAATTCTCTGAATGACCTATTCACAATTAAGCAGCGCGCATCGCAATGGAGGCGTGCGCATTTCAATTTGAATGAGTTGCCTCGTCGCTATGTGTTGGGTGAGATTCCGAGTTCCCTCGTCAGCTGCGCAAGTTCAATGTGAACCGCGTATGTATGATGTATTTCTTGTGATCTGAACATGATCGCGCTGGGAATCCGAATGAGCTCAGAGTGCTATCAGTATTGTATGCTTGATCCTGGAAACAACACAACGCGGGAGTAAGTATACCACGCTCATTTTTAAAGCTCCCTCATCCATTGGATGAGATTTGAAGAACATCTACGTAGAGTGAAGTAGGCTTAAGAATTCAGCCGATGGAGAGCCCTTGTCGGTATCTTTGTCTTTAAATATCGAAGTCAGACCAGACACAAAACTTTACACATTTTTGATGCTTGACTATCCATAGATACTCTGTGATTCATTGCGCACAAAAATAGCCGTTTCGCAATGAGTTTGATACTGGGCAAAATTCAAATGATTCATCAGGATTCAGGAGATTTCCTGCAGAATCCTTGATTCAATTCAAATTTTGATGAAAATTTCATAAAATTTCTCTCAAACTCTTATTGAATTTCAATTAATTTTGTTACAGTGTAATCGAATAGAGCATTCAATCAATCAATTTATCAATCATACTGACTGACGTATTGATTCTGAGGACTCATTTCCCCTGAGTAAACGAGCCTCCATGTCATTCAAATGTTTCTCAACAAATAAGCATTCTATTAATGTAGCACAGAGGTTACGACAATTGCCTCTTTTATCAAAATTGATCATACTCAATCTCTGCGTTTCAAATATGCGTCAACTTTTAACTAGTTATCTCTTGGTCACAGTTCTGAGTAATGCGCGAATATGAGGGTAAGAGTTTTATTCCATTAATGTGAAAAATTTGGGGTTGATCAAGGAAATTGTAAAATTTATTGGTCCATCACTGCGACTCGTTCCAACTCTAACTACATTAAAGAGCTTCCATCACGATTAAAAGTATTGGATTCCTTTCGCGAAGTAAAAATAAAATGACTTGACTACTCATCAATCAGAGTATAATTCATGGAGCTATTCAGAGTTGATCTCGTTGAAGTAATAAATTGAAACAGCACAGGACGGATGAAATATTTTCCCCTCCAACTAGAGTTGGGGATGATTGTCATCCGTTTAATCAAGTCGGAGAGGATGGAAAACTTGGACGCGGGAACTCAATTTGAATAATGCGCGCGGAAAGTGCGGCTTGCGAGGATTGCCAGAGCCGTATTATCGGATGGGAGGAAGAAAAGGAGCGACGGGGCGAGGCTGCTTTTGCAGAGAGCCAAGTCCAATCACTGGATCACGATAATCGATACGAGCTGCTCCAAATCGTATTAGCCTCGACTATCCCGTTTCCATCGACAGCGACGCCGCATCTCGTTAGTCTATTCCGATATCGATTCCGCATTCGTTTGCCAGGATTTATTCTGCGCTGGACAACGTATTGCATTATTCTTCGCATTAATTACCTAAGCGGATTACCGGGAGATAATGAGTGGACCCCCAACGGCACTATATTAATTGAAAGTTTCATCAATACTGCATGCCGGCCACTATATACCAAGCCGCTGCGGGCTAAGGGTGATTCTCTCTCTCTCGGTCCGTCCATTGTTTCGCCATTGTAACGGTTCCTCTTTTGCATGACGCGGAGATTGAATATGATTCGAGCTCTCAAATCATATATTCTCAGAGCAAACAGAATCTCAATTTCTATGATTCGCGCCGAGCTGACCCGTTAGGATAGGAACAATCAGCTCAACAGCGCCCAAAGCCGTTTTAGCATCTCTCGGGCCAGTATGCAAAGATCGAGAAAATGGAGAGGACTCGCATCGGAGCTGAGCCAGGGAGCACAAATTTTTTCCTCCAAGATCTCGAATAGCAGCTGCTGCTCTGAAAACACCGGCACAATCGAAGCGGCTCTAAAAAAACTCGCCGCTGTGCAGCATACCGCGTGCGTCTTTCTCGCGATTTTGCATACACGTATACATACCGGTACAAGCGTTACAAGCGGTGCTGCTCGTGGTAACAAAGGCACGAATGCGAAAACGCGCGAATATCGGGAGTTTCGAGCTTGGCGAGTTTACCGCTACGACAAAATTGCCGCTAATCGCGGCGTGCAACCACAATTTCTCCGCGCGCGCCTCGCCTATACAGCTGTGATTGTTGCGCGATTCGTGTTATATCCGCGCCTCGGACATTGTGCTCGGATTTTCTTGCTCCTCCTCGCCCTTATGTCCATCAGTGTCCGAGACTCGAGGCTCGCGCTGCCAATTATTCGCGTCGATAATTCGCGCCGGGCTGTTTTTGCTCGCGACAGGCTCTTACGCGCACTTGGTTCATTCTCTCTTGGAGAAAAGCTCTGGCGAGCTGCAGGTGTAATTATTGGAATTGCAGGCGACGCGAAACACGCGAGAGCGAGTATGCGGAGATGTTACGCGCGTCTCGCGAGGTAAAATGCTCGAGTGATTCTGTCTCTCGCCTCAATTCGATTTATTCTGCTGCTGCGCATCTCGTACTAGCGGTTCTTCAGCGCCCCGTTTGTCACAGGCTCGCGCGTTCCCGGCAAATTGAGGAAATCCAAGCGTGTTCGAGGCGAAAAACAAATGCGTGGAATTCCTAAAATTGCACGTCCACGGCGCGGCGCCAAGAAATTCTGACGAATCATGCGGAGGAGGGACTTTTGAGCACGTAATTTCTGAGAATCTTTGGTCGAGTTTGGAGAGAGTAGTTTCTCAAAATATTCACTAAGTATAGGAGTGTTCGAGTGCAACGGTATTGAACTCAATCGCAAGCGATGATTCTATGGAATGAATCAATCAGAGAGCAATCTCACGTTGACCGAGCTCCAAATGCTCACGCTCTTGGCCCTCCATCTCGTCCATTATTGAAAGAAAGACTCATCCCGCATTAAATTATCCTCCAATCTTGATTGACACTATCTCTTGGCGCATCGAGATGAAGATACATTTTGGCTCTCGAGTTTTTATTTGATCGCTCAAATCCTCAATCGGACCTCATCCGGCCTCTGCTCAATCACACTCAATCATAGCTAACGGAACCCTTCTCGATTCAAAGAGTGACTCGGGTCACTTCTGATTGACTCCTCTCATAATTGGAAGTCTGCGAACCACAGTGGAATAAGTCTATTCTGAATTATTCTGAGAGATCCGGAGTTGGTTTCAACATGACAATTCTTTCGCTTTCATGCAGGGTAACGATGAGTTTGCCCGTTGCACAAGGGAATTTTTCGATAGATGATATTAGGAATTGGCAATTTTTGAAGAACCAACTCGATTTTCAAGAGTCCAAAATGGACTTATTCCGCTATGATTCGCAGCAGTCCAATTACGACCTCTCTTATCGCTTCTCTCTATTACGCACTAACAGTCTACATCAAAATGCGACGGATTGCACTTATTCTAAGATCACTTCTCACGTGCTGCATTCCTCGAATCGCGCCGTTTTCAATAGCGCCTCGTAGAATCATCTCACGCAAGCGTGTCACTGGAATCAATCCTCTCCTCGCTGCGGCGTATAATCACCGCGCCGATGAATAAAACATCCGCTAACTGTATCCCCATCTCCTCTATATTCAAAGCGTTTCGCACATTAAGGATAATCCGATGCCGATCTTGTTTCCTCGCCTACCATAACGCGAATGAATAGCTGTTTAGCAGTGCGTCACACGCATACGGAGCTGCACCGGCTCTGCATCGTCGCACATATATTCGCCCAGCAAATCTCGAAAGCGACTCTCTCGAGATGATTCCGTTCGCAGTGGCCGTGAGACAATCCATTACCAAGATTAAACAGCGCGCGCAAAGGGAGTGGCGCGTCTCGCGTATCTCGAGCGGAACCGTACACCTTGGTGTAAAATTTCCCCAGCTCACCTGTATAAGACTATTGCGAGTAATTGGCGTAGCTGTAAATAATAAAAAGAGCTTCATTCATTATACGCGGGCTGATATCGCCTTAGAGGTGCCTCGCTCATCTCTTTCTCTTGCTCGGGCGTGTACGTTATCGTCGGAGCTTGCAGCCTCTTTCTCGGCGAAGGATTTCATTACGGAGGATGAAGCTTGCGCGCATAATTGAGTTGTGTTTCAACCGCGATGTGCTCCACTGGGCTAACGAGCGAGTCTTAAAAATGCAGACTCTCAATGCCTCGTTATCGGCGGATTTTCCACCAAACTACCGAGTCAATTTTCCTCGTCTAAGTAGAACTCGATACCACCGCCGCGAAACTCGGCAAGTCTTTCGTATCCCAAAACGAGGTCAATCCGATGAGCTTGCAAGCTCTGTCGAATTGAAAAACAAAAAAATCAGAACATCGTGCTGAATTATTTAAGTTATATCGATAAGATAGATCTCATCGATATTGGAACTCTATCGCTCGATTGATGAAATCATATTTTAGGAAATGACTTTATCGTTATTTCGAGCCACTT
>JAPYYZ010002207.1:0-16987 GCA_030522705.1 Eretmocerus eremicus | reverse complement strand
TTGACGATCGCGTGCGTTGGCGTCGAAGCCGTTGTCCAAGTGC
Source organism: Eretmocerus eremicus (assembly GCA_030522705.1). Classification (NCBI taxonomy): domain Eukaryota; kingdom Metazoa; phylum Arthropoda; class Insecta; order Hymenoptera; family Aphelinidae; genus Eretmocerus; species Eretmocerus eremicus. The sequence goes on along the minus strand of JAPYYZ010002207.1, from coordinate 16,944 downwards.
GCGGGCGACACTGGTAATGTTGATTCTGCCCGTGTGGCGAGAATCCGTAGAATATACATCCTGTGTATGCACTACACGAATGCACCACACTATGTCTTTTTAACGTGATGCGCGGATCCAAAAATGCACTTGAAATAACCGACGGGGCGTGAGCGCGCGATTTCGGAGCACAATTTCGGTGTCCACGAGGCGCGTAACAGAGGGAGCACGAGGCGTCGCAACTTGTTAAACGAAACAAAGGATTAGCACTGACTTGTGCGCGCTGGCGAGTGCGCGCCGGGGCCCGAAAAGAGGTTGACGACGGCGCCAAGTTTCATCACCTAAGCCGCCGTGGCCGCAGCGGTGGCCAACGGCGACTCGGATACGCGTATGATTCACGCGCGTTTTGAGTCCTGCACGTGCGCGAGATTTGAAAGCCGTGAAATAATCGCGCCTTACTTCCATCCCGTGGAACAAATGCGATGGATCCACTAAATATCATTATATACACAAGATAGCCCTTGAAAAACTCAATATTATGCCGAAAATTGTATTCCCGAATGATTCAGAATTAAAGAATCATTCATCATAAAAACTCATGGAATTTTTCCATTAAGCTATCTGTATATGGAAATATATGCATGTATGGATATGTGTGAGTAATAGCTCTCTCGCGCCAACGGAAAGATGACTATGGAAGTGACTTTATTGGCCTCGAGGCGCGCGTGAGCCATTCAACTCCAAATGATTCCCCACAAGTATATGAACGTGTATTAGTTTGTTGTAGGAGAAAATCGAGTACTCAGTTGAGTTCTTCATCCAAAACTCATTCATCACGGTGCTCGCGAGAATTTTAATGAATTCATGCTCTCACAAGTTAGAAGCGCTTATCGTTCCCCAGGTTTCGGCCTATAAGATTTCTGCTCCACCGAGTGCCAATAATTGAGGCCATGTGCAAGGCTTGAGATTGGCCGATCCTAACTATTTGAGGACGCGACCCATTGACATATTGCTCAGCGCCAAGGTTCACGCTCAGATAGTACTCGAGAGGATTAAAAAAGCTACTTCCCAGATTTCAGATCAACCAATTGCCACCAACACCGAACTTGGTTGGATAGTTTCTTCTTGTATACGGTTATGTCAAATCCATTCTTCTACTTAGTAGACTATTCTATGTTAGATCTGCTTGTCGAAGAATTTTGGAAACAGGAAGAGCTGCCAACTCAAAAGATAATGTCGGAGGACGATCGCAAATGCGAAGAGCATTTTGTCATGACTCACTCACAAGATACTAGCGGTAGATATATTGTGAGGTTACCGGTAAAGGAAAACGCGCATCGAAATCTCAACTCTGATCCAGGTGATTCTCATGATTCCGCCTTGAAGGTACTGTTGCCCATGAAAAGGAAATTCTATTGGGATCTAAATTTCCAAGCTCAATATGGGGCCTTTATCAATGAATACGTAGATTTATCGCACATGGAACTAGTTCCTCATCTGTCTGCAGAGGAGCTGAAACTGTGTCTTTTCTTCGCTCATCATGGAGTCCTTCGAGGTACCAAAAAGCTGAGAGTAGTTTTCGGTGGTTCAGGCAACATTCACGGGATTTCATTGAATGATGTGTTTCATACCGGTGAAAACCTTCCCTCGGAATTGTTTGATCTTATTCTGAAATGGCGACGATGTGCTCGGGTTCTTATAGCAGACATAGAAAAAATGTTCCGGCAAATTCTCGAGGACCCTGAGGATTGTCGTTTGCAAATGATCCTCTGGAGGGACCGATCAACTTCGGAAGTGTTGCTTCACTTGCTCAAACGATCCCGTATGATTCAAAGTGCCCTCCATTCTTCGCGACTCGTACCTTGAGACATTTAGGTGTAAATTATGGGCATTTGTTTGAGTTGGCTATCAAAATCATCGAGGAGGAGTCGTACATGGATGATTTTATGTCGAGGGGGGGGGGGGGACACGAAAGAAGAGGCAATAGAGAAACAGTCTCATTCAATCGAGCTCCTCAAGGTGGGTCGGTTCGAGTTGAGAAAATGGGCCGCAAACGATCCCGCGATCTTGGAACGGATTCCACCCTCTCATAAAATCAACGGCTCCACTATTTTTGAGATTCATGACTGCACTTCGATTCTGGGCCTCTCGTGGTCTCCCAAGGAAGATTATTCTCACTTTCGGATAAAATTGCAATCGTGCAATACTCCAGCGGTGACAAAGAGAGGAACTCTATCTCTCACGGCAAAAATCTTCGACCCGTTGGGTTGGCTGGCTCCGGTCGTTGTTTGGGCTAAGATATTTCTGCAGTCGCTGTAGCTCTTGAAGTGTGATTGGGATGACGTTTTACCAACTGAATATTCAGATCAATGGACCTAGTGGTACAAGAGATTGCCAAGTCTAGAGGATGTTCGAATTCCGAGATGAATAGGATTGTCTGCCGTAGGCATAGATTTCATGGGGATTCACGGGTTTGCTGATGCCTCTTCTAAAGCATATGGCGCGGTGCTCTATTTGAGAATGGTCGAAGGGGCTGGAATCCTTGTGAGTTCACAGTGCGCGGAATCGAAGGTCGCTCCCATAAAAACGATCAGCATCCCTAGGCTAGAGCTCTTCACAGCCCATTTACTGGTTAAGCTGACTGATCATTTTGTGAGAACAATGCCAATTGAATTCGCGGCCGTTCATTCGTCGTCGGACTCGCGTGATGTACTCTATTGGATTAGAGCTCCTCCCAATCAATGGCAGACGTTTGTCGCTAGTCGTTGCTCCCTGATCCATTTATACTCTCCTATATCCAAACTCTACTTCCGCAAGCATATTGGCATCACGTGAGATCGAGAGAGAATCCTGCCGATATTATCTCTAGAGGTCTGTATCCAGAACTCTTACTGTCGTTCAAACTTTGGTGGAAAGGACCTCCGTTCCTTTCTGAGTCAGCTGAGTCTTGGGGAACTGAAGCCGAGAGAATCAAAGTGCAGCCTCTTGAGGAGCGAGTTTTTTCTTTGAATGTTGAGGTCGGTTCGTCTGAACCGAATGACCTGTTGACGAGATACTCATACTCCTCTAAGCTCTTTGAGTCATTGCACTTTGTCTGCGTTTCATCATGAAACTCGAGTTCCGACTCAACGGAAAGAAACGGAAGAAAATGGTTTTGCCCAATCCAGAATTCTTGGATCGTAATGCTATCTTAGCAGGTCCGCGATCCTCAGCAGAATTGTTGAATGCCAAGCTACTATGGGTATACTTGGTTCAGAAGGATGAATTTTGCGACGCCTTGAAAGGTTTACAAGCTAAGAGCTGTATTCGTAATTCCAGTATCGTAGAACTGTATCCTTTTTCAGACAAGGGACTGCTGAGAGTCGGTGGCAGACTTCGCAATTCGGAGCTGGACTACGCTGAGAAGCATCCTTTGATACTACCGAGAAAAGATGAGCTGACCACGCTGCTGGTCCGATGAGCTCACCTGCAATCGCTGCACCGAGGCACGCAGCTGACGCTGACTTCACTTCGGACTCAGTACTGGGTGCTCCAAGGTCGGCAAGCAGTAAAGTCTATCATTGGGAATCGTACGGTATGTCTCAGGTATTCAGCTAAAACGTCGACACAAATAATGGGGGATTTTCTCAAGGTCAGAACAACTTCAGCTCGCCCATTTGAGTACACTGGGGTCGATCACGCCGGCCCTTTCAAAGTTCGGTTGTCGAAGTCTTGCGGAAATGGCACTATAAAGGCTTACGTATCTGTCTTCGTTTGTCTTAGCATAAGAGCGGTGCACTTGGAGGCAGTAGAAAACTATTCTGCGGAGGCATTCATTGCGGCGTTCAAGCGTTTTACATCCAGAAGAAGCCATTGTGCCATGCTGCTCAGCAATAGACGCACGAACTTCGTAGAAGCCGACGCTGAATTGAGACAAAGGCTTGATGAGGCTTCACGTGAGAACCAGGCCCTAGCCTTCCAGTCGACGAATCTTGGCACAAAGTGGAAGTTTAACCCTCCGGCTGCTCCACACTTTGCAGGAACATGTGAGGCCGCCGTGAAATCTGCGAAACACCACCTAAAAAGGCTTGTCGGTGACCACGTTCTTAATTTTGTTGAATTATCTGCTCTCCTATGTCGGATCGAGGCCTGCTTGAATTCGAGGCCATTGACTACTTCAATAGATGATCCTTCTGATCTTGCTGTGCTTACGCCAGCTCATCTTCTAGATTCAGAGACCCTCTTTCGTCCTTCCAGAGCCTAGCGTCCCCGCAGGACCTGTCCCCTTGATCAAGCGCTGACTGTGGATGACTCAGTTGGCTGAGCAATTCTGGAGATCTTGGTCCAAGGATTACTTGCAAGCTCTGCAGAAACGACGCAAATGGTTGAGAGCTTTTCGTTCGTTTTGACCAGGCGATGTAGTCTTGATGCGTGACAATCTCTCATCGCCAGCAGTGTGGCCTTTGGCGTTGATCATAAAGGTTCTGCCAGGTCGAGACGACAAGATTCGAGTAGTGGAACTGCGTACAGCTCCATCAACGTTCACCCGTCCAGTAGTGAAACTAGTTCTTCTAGTTCCCAATTCATCAGAAGAAATGAGTGCGTGAAATAAGCATTTCTGCGTTCTGCTCAATTAGAGGACTGATAAGTGTACATGAGACGTTGTTCTGGATTTTTCGGTATATGCTAAAAGCCCGCTATGGTTAATGGATTTGATCTATTCAGGAGTTCTGATTCCAATATATTTAGGTTTCTAGATTACATTCATTTGATTTTCTGATATGATTCACGATTCGAAGTCTTCGAAAGATTTATTTTGGCCTTATGCCACTAGATCAGATATTGATTGCTGACCCTGACAGTACCCAATCCATAATTATTGAGTTGGAGTAGAGTGGGAAATTGTATTCCCACCTTGAGTCTGAGTAACATGCCTCATTGATTCAGCTGTATTCATTGTTATAAATTTTCTATAACTGAACCACTCTTGAGCAGATTCTGATTTGTATCCGTTCAATCTGAAACACCCCTCGTCATTCTTTGTATTGCGTTATCTATGGAGCTGTCGATTTTCATTTGTATTCATATCGAGGTGGGCGGAATGTTCGGTTTGTATTAGCGATGATCAAATTTGAATTCCGCGCGCTCGGGCCATTTCATACGTGCGCTACAAGGGCGCCACCCAATCGTTGCGTTCGTCACGTTCTGCTATCGGTACCAGTTACCTTCGGCCGCTCGAACCGCTCACCTCGCTCTTGATTATGAGCGTATCTAATTCAAAATGAATAGTCAATCTTCCACTAAAATTCGTGCTAGAGCTGAAATACTTTCTCTCCTGCACCACTATCGAACAACACTGCTTCAGATGTGACGAAGATAGTCACGGAACCGATGATGGTTGTCTTTTAGCAGGGACGACCAAGTGGAAGCATTATGAATGCGGACTCGTGCACGACAAAAGGAGACCATGCCCTTCAAAACAAAATGGTGAGAATCATTCGACATCAAAAGGACCCCGCACCAAATGAATGGGTCAGTGGCCCACGGTCAATTTTCATAAAATTGTACCAGATCAGAGATCTCGATGCGCTAATCAATTTTGTCGATGAGTGCGATGAGCGCCTATGCACCGTTTCTGAGATAACTTCCATTGAAAATGCCAAATGTAGAGGTTACGTGAGCTTTGTTGATATCTGCCCACGACGCATCGTCGCAATCAGCGGCACTTGCTGACGCGCAATGCTAAGAACTCATCTTTGCACGGAGCTTTTTGGGTAAACGATTCGAAAATAGGATATGGTCCATTGTTTATGGGGATACTCGTGTTATTACAGAGCTCTGCTTCCATTGATATTGATGAAAAATCTCTGCGAGAATGTTCTGCGGCAGCAGTAATCCTATGGTGCGACTGAGTATTGATTTTGCTTGGGTCACAAAGGAACATTATCTGTTCGTCTCTACAAGAATACTATTTTCAGTTCCATGTACCGAGTTTTCACTCAATACGGAACTAAACTGTGAGAAGTAACGGCCAGTTTTGTGAAATCTGCTGGATTCAAGTATCAGATTCTCCGAGAAAATCTCGGGATGAGTTTCAAGCGGACGTTGTAAGGCAGAAATCGGAGCCGATAGGGTGGGAGTTCTTAAACATTCCAGACATACTGTAGTTCATTATTCCAAAAACTGTCGGGAGGGAACTTTTCCATTCAAGATCATGTCGGAAGTCCATGCAACTCGAAAATATTTTTGAGACCAGAAAAATTCCCACATGCATTTTCAAGGTCATTTCTGAGCTTCCAGCCGGAGTGACTCTGCTCGTCTCAGCCCTCTTCTCCGCAATGGAGCGATTCTAATTTTCCCTCTCCCTGTTCAAGAGGCTAAATAGGATCAGCTCGACCATTAAGTCAGTCACAGCCGCACCTTGAACACTCTCGAATGAGACTTTCCTCGTCATTTTCAGGCTCCTGGTTACAGTGACTCATTTCACCCCACCCTCTCCGTAGCTTACCTCCTCATAACTTACCTTGATGGATGACTGGATGAGGGCAAACTGACCCTCTTATTGTTGATAAGCGATCCCAAGAGTCCCCAAGTGATACTCCTCGAATCATTTCCACTTCTATTGCAGGAGTAAGGTTTATCACTCTTCCCTTCCTTAAGCCACCCCCTCTCTCACCCCCTTGTCGTACCCTTAAGCTGGGATGACCCTCACAACGTCCGCTTGAAACTCATTCCGAGATTTTCTCGGAAAATCTGATACTCGAATCCAGCAGATTTTGCAATACTGGCCGTTACTTCTCACAGCTTAATTCCGTATTGAGTGAAAACTCGGTACATGGAACTGAAAATAGTATTCTTGTAGAGACAAACAGATAATGTTTCTTTGTGACCCAAGAAAAATCGATACTCAGTCGCACAATAGAATTACTGCTGCCGCAGAACATTCTCAAAGAGATTTTCCATTAATATCGATGGAAGTAGAGCTCTGTTATGATACGGGTATTCCCATAAACAATGGACCATATCCTATTCTCGAATCGTTTACCCAGAAAGCTCCGTGCAAAGATGAGTTCTTGGCGTTGCGCGTCAGCAAGTGCCGCTGATTGAGACGATGCGTCGCGGGCGGATATTAACAAAGCTCACGTAACCTCTACATTTGGCATTTTCGATGAAAATTATCTCAAAAACGGTGCATAGGCGCTCATCGCGCTCATTGACAAAATTGATCAGCGTATCAAAATCTCTCATCTAGTACAATTTCATGAAAATTGACCGTAGGCCACTGACCCATTCATTTGGTGCGGGGTCCTTTACTAACAATGAATCAAGTTCCAAAAATCGTAACACCAACAACCTTTACACTGAGAATCACAAAACGAATCAACAAAAGAATCACCCTGTAATCAAATATCAAGGCAAGGTTAACAAGGAGACTCAGTCCAAATTTAACAAGGAATGCATCAAGCGAGCGACTCAAGCGCATGTAATCGCATGAGCCAAGTGATGAGATGGAGCAATGTAATAGTGATCTTAACCCGAAAATCGATCTGACTGAAAAATTTATTGAGTTTATCGCAGATTTGGGTGCTACAGATCACATTGTGAACTAATCTTTGATCCTATCTGATTTCAAAAAATATGAAAATGGAATCATCAAAAGCGGAAATAGGAATTAACTCGCAGATATAGTTATTGATGGGACAGGTACTCTCATCTCGAGACATTAGACTTCTGATGATAAAATCATTCGGTTCACAGATGTAGTTGCGGCAGGAGATATCTCCGAAAATTCACTTTCTTTGCGAAAACTAGTTGATTCTGGATTTTCCATCTGCTTAGATGATGAAATCTGCAGAGTTTTCGATAAACGAACAAACGCTCTTCCGAGGAATCTTTTAGGTACCAAATTGGATAATCAGATTCGAAATCTGAGGAAATAATCATTGGAATCGAGACAAATTCACTTTGAAAAATTATTCTTGCAACGCTCGATTAGTTTCTCATCTCGAACTCTCAGAACTCTCGTAAACAAGTCTTGTAAATGAAGAATCTTTAGTTTCGGAGGGAGTGAATCACGACTCTTTGAGAGCTGGTCCTCCGATTGGGAGAGAGATAGCCTTCGAATCAGATGAGAGAGATCAAAATGATCAGCAGGACTCATTCGACTCTCCAAATAATGACTCAATAGAGAATTTGACAATAGGGCCTGATGACATGGCATCATTAACGAATGCGACTGAACCCATGAATCAAGTTCATTATGAACCAAAGAAAAAGAATGATGGACAATTATGGCATGCAAGGTTAGGTCATGCATCACTAGGCTATTCAAAAATGCTCCAGAAGGAGCTTGAAATACTTCAAAATGTAAAATTTGAGGAATCTATTCTGGACTGTGAAATCTGTATAATGTGAAAAATGAAAAAAATTGCCATTCAAAGGAATGAGAGCGAAAGCTCAGAGACCTCTAGCAGTAATTCATTCAGATTTGATGAGGCCGATAAGCCCGAATTCATTTCCTGGCGACAAACGATTCATAGTAGTAGTTGTAGACGATTATTCTAGATAAGCCAAGATATACAGTCTCACACGTAAAGATGAAACTGGCAAAGCATCCGAATCTCTCCTCATTTCAGCTCGAAATCTTCTGGATGAAGATGAGGGAGTTTGTTATTTGGAAACTGATAAGAATACAGAATTTACAGGGGGTGACTGTGCAGGACTCTTGAAACGAGAGAAGATAGAATCCATACTTACTCCTCCACACACACCCAAAGACAACGTTACAGCCGAGAGATTCAACAAGTCAATTCAGAGACAAATTCTTGCTCTTATACTTGATTCAGGCTCCTCAAGATCCATGTGGGAGTTAGCTGCTGAAGTCGCAATGAATTCATATGTTAGAACTCTACATAAAACTATTAGTTCCGAGATTCCAATTGATAGATTCGCACCACATGTGTCGTACCATCAGTGCCAAGATGGCGGACGAATCAGGAGGAGAGGAATCTGAGATTCCCCCTGACGTAAATTTCAGGTGCCACCCAAAAGCTGTTGAACCATACGTTGTGTATCTATTATGTGATGGCATTTTCCACAAGAGTGATTTCCTAGTGGAAAAAGGGGCCAGATTTATATCCAAAGTCACCGGTACATGCGGTGACCACCAAGAAGACAAAAACATGACCTCAAAGGAAAACCAGAATTCTAATGCATTACTGGTGAAAACCCAGACTAGTCTGGAATCACTACAAGGAAAGTATGAAAGATTGGAGGAACAATATGTACTATTGAAAGAAAACAACGACAAACAGAAATCTCCCAAGCCAACTGATGTTTCCACCACACATGAAGCAGAAGCAAGTCACGTAGGAACATATAGGCAGTTGATTAAAGAACTAAGAGACAAAAACAGAATATTGAATGATCTGAATACTGAATTCAGAGGGAACAACAATCTACTCAAAGAGAGAATTAGTGGTATGCCGACAAGGATTCCTTATGCTCAATCACTATTTACTAGGAAGCAAGACAATACCAGCAACATTCCCAGTATTGTCATTCCCAAAGACAAAGACAACATTGCAGAAGTACTGAAAGACAGTAAACAGATACCAGCACGAAACACAAGTGTTCAAATTCAAAGTGTAAGCAACTGTGACGTCCGCCTACGGACCAACTTAAAAATACGCGCGTTTTGAGCGCAGCGCCTCCTAAAGAGGGCCTCCTCGTCGTGCCTCTCCCTCTCTTCGGAACACCGACGCCATTTTTTCTCCGTAGCGTCAGTTTCTCTTCGGCGTCGCTCTCGGTTGCATCGAGAGCACGATCATTGAGCGGTTATCATCGAGGCCCCGTTTGTTTACGTTGTGTCGGGGGAGGAGGTGAGCAGCGGCATCCCAGCTTGGATAGCACCCAAAATAGCGGTGCGTTCACCAGGTCGCCGAGTTCCAGCCAGCCCTGTGAAAGCGGTTGCTCCGGACCTCAAGTAAGTTGCGGGCCCCTCAAGATTCCTCTTTTTCACAGGGTCGGATTCCAAAACGAAAGAGCCCGACCCTGGAGTTGAGGCTATTATGTAGGGAAAAATCGCAGAAGCTGAGGTTAATTCATGCTCCAGCATATCGAGGTTACGTTTGGAGCAACGTCACCCCGCTGCCTACAATACCATCAATCAGTCGAGTCGGCATACTCAAAATCTACCTTATCGACCGCTAACGACAACCGGCAAAGGAAATCCAACCGACCGGACCTTGGGCTCAGCGGTTATCCGTGTGCCTAACAGAGGGCCCATCTCCAGTCATCTCCAGCCGCCGCCAGTCGCCGCAGACTCACTGCCGTCACCAGGATATATAAGGACCTGCAGCAACGAGATCGACACACTTTGCTTCGGCCAGTCTCACCAGTCCTTTCAGGACGGCGACGGCCCTCTCTCTCCCGTGGTCGGAGACTCCCCTGCGGGATTGTATCGAAGAATATAAAGAGTAAGACAAAGTTACAATTCTGTCAAATTTGTCTCCATTTCTCATTTTTTCCAGTTGCAGGCAATTTCATTTGAAACGCCGCTACCACCTTTTTACCTATTTCAACAGTCGCAGGCAATTTCATGTGGAACGCCGCGACGGCCGATTGAGAGATCATCTTTCACCTCATTTGCCAGTCGCAGGCAGGTTTTTTTTTGAGAAACGCCGCGACGGCCGAATTCCTTTTTATATTATTCCATCCGGCTTATGATCACAGACTAAATCCAATCAGATGCCGGGGCCCTTGTTTGAACTTTATTTACTCGGAATATTTCCTTCAAATGTGCGATGAGTGCAGGAAAATTTCAAATACTCGCAGCTCAAACCTGGTTGGCTCCGAGACGAATCGCAATTTGATCATTCATATGTGATATATTTATATATTGCATTTAACATATCAATGAAGACAGAATTTTCATCAACTGTAAAGCTATGGGAGATGTTGAAATTGTTGAACAGATCTTGAATGGAAATGACCAAGAGAGTAGAATTGAAATTGAGAAAAGGAAAAAACCCAGAATGAGAATTATTGATGTTGATGTAGAAGAAGACTTCGGATCAGTATACTATACGAACATAGAAGAAGATCTCTACGAGAGGAGTAACCTTACAGAGGAGGACTTTTTCCAGATTCAACACATATACAGAAGTAAAATGACCAAGAAACATACAATCATTGCAGAATAGAATGCTGAGACTCATGGCAAAATTGTGTCCACAAGAAAAATTTACATTGGTTGCTGCAGACATAACGTATTTGATGACTTCAATTCGAACATGTGCTACAAATGTTGTCAATATGGGCATGCTGCTAAAAAATGTAGATCAGCTGATTCCATGTGAAAGTTCTGTGGACAAAATCATGAGGATGGAGAGTTCAGAAATAAGAGAAAACAATGCTGTATCAACTGTTATGAGTCAAACCAAACCTATAAAACAAATAGGAAAACAGATCATTGTGCTGGTGACAGGAGAAACTGCGAGACATACGAATATTTACTGCAGCTGGCAATAAAAAGGTGTGACTATCCTTTCAATCCACTGAACAGGGATGGCAAATGAGAACCACTTTTACTCGGATGGATCTACTCTAGAAACTGAAGGAGACCAAAGTATCATCATCCGGGAAACCATAGTCTCCAAAACTGAAGATCTAAATCATCTCACAGCTTGTCAAGATACCTTGATAATGTATGTAAACATCAGAAGCTTGAGCTAAAATATAGATAAAATCGAAGCTGTTCTCCAACAACTACAGTTCAAGCCTGCAGTCATCATCTGTGCAGAAACCTGGTTGAGTAAGAACAGCTATGGTTTCCTGGATTTAGGAGGATACGTCTTGTACCTGAATGGAAGGGGCGTCAACAAGGCAGACGGCGTAGCAGTTTATGTTTCCAAGGACATGAAACATCAATGTGAAACTGTAGACAAAGAAGTTACTAGAATAATTAACATCAAGTTATGCACTGGAAAGCCAGGTGAGTTACTAATTAGCAGTCTCTATAGATCTGATCATTATAGCAAAAAGGCATCCATAGAAGAGTTGTATTCTTCCCACCAAAATCATAGAAAGACCAAAGATCATTTTGTAATTGGAGATTATAATCTAGATATAGGTAAAATAGATAATGATAGCCTCTCCCTCTTGAATAATTTCTTGGAATTGGGTCACATTCCTTACTTCAAAACATACATCCGAAAAGGAAAGAACTGTGAAAATTCTTGCATTGACAATGCTATCATTGAATCTATCCTTGTCTAAAGTCCATTAAACTTGAACAAGATCTCACGGATCACTTTCCACTCTTCTTGAACATCCAAGTTGATCTCGCCCAGGATCAAAGTTCCGAACCCAGAAATTAGTCAATAGGAAATTGTTACGTAAATTGATTGTCTTGACAAACTGGAGAGTGATTCTGAAGTTTGATGATCCAAACGAGGCCACAAATAAGCTTGTAGGAATAATGCGATCTTCCATTGACAAGAGCTCCAGAAATGAGAACAAATCCAAACAAAAGAGGGAACCCTGGATCACTCAAAGTCTATTGAAAAACATAAGAGAGGAAGAGATTCTTTGTAACAAGTTAAAGTAGGCTAGACACAATGTATAGTTGGGAACTGAGTACGAAGAGGAATGTGGAGTATTATCGAATGGGCTCAGAAATGGGAAATTGAACTATGGAGAGAATAGGATCAAGAGTTATGGTAGAGATGCGAAAAAAATTTGGAATTTTGTAAATGAGAAGTTGAGCAGAAATGGTCGCAAACCCAATCAAAAAATTGAAAAACTCGTAGACCGTGCCACTCAGTCCGAGATAAAGGGCCCGCAGAACATTGTCGATCATATGAATAATTATTTCAGTCAGATAGGCAAGAACTTAGCAAGTAAAATCAACAAGTCGAGAAATTCCATTCCAAGAAATCAGTCAAGTTTGAAAAATTCTATTTTTCTGTTCTACACGAGTGTTGGGCAGCTCGGAAAGAGCATACTCTGATTTTAATTCGTGGTCTCGGGAAAATGTGAGCGCGATTTGCAGATCGGGTTATCTAAACACTACGCACAGGTTCACTTAAAACTTGGTGATTTGATCACTAAACTGTGGCGTATATGGGGTGCTAGATAGGGCGCGAGGTCGCGGCACTAGGAGAAAGTTACGTGAAAAAGTGAGGGTGTAGAAACGCGGCACCGGCGCGAGCGCGGGGAATTGCGAGCGCGATGACTGCGCGAGCTGTATCGGTTGCAGCCAGCTCGGCGATCCAGCGACAAGTGCCCGCGTAATGAGCCGCGGGCGAACGAGAGACAACGGGAGGGAGAGAAGAGACGTTGAGCCGAATTTTGGAAACTTCGAGCATTCAAATTCCACCCAAACGAGGGCGCGAGGGCAATGCTCCGTCTCTGACTCTCTCGCTCACGTAATCATCGTTCTGCTCGCACTCAACGTATTAGAGTGAATCGACAGAATCGAACATGCCGCCCACTTTGAATCGTTCTGCTCGCACTCAACGTATTAGAGTGAATCGACAGAATCGAACATGCCGCCCACTTTGAACGCTCGCAGCGGTCAACAAACTATATAAATCTATGAATTGATGGTGGGTCGACATGACAATTCAAGGGACAATAATTGACTGAACAAAATAGAATAATATGGAATGAGAATATAATCAATTCAAATGAAAGCTGTCAAGCATGAAATTAGCTTTAATGTCTATTCGACAACAAATCTCAATATAATTTCGAAAAGAATATATCTCAAACATAGAGAACCAATTCCATTCGACGTATCAACAAGTTAGTAAAAATAAAATTACGAGTTTCGGTTCGACGCGATCAATACGTTATCGAACAATTTAGTCATCGGGCTCAAACGAAGAGTAAATTCAATCTCAAACGGACGAAGAAAGAAGAAGATAGGAGAAATAGTACTCCGTGCGGAAACTAAATTGAACATGATATTCGCAGAAGAAAAATTGATGAGCCGAAGCTTACTCACTAACGGTTTCAGACTTGACTATCAAGGCAGAGAAAATATACATTTCACGTGACTCTAACGGCAGTACAATGAACAATGAATTAAGACAGGGGGCGCAACGTACATCAAGCATCGCGGGTGTATAGCGAGCGAGGAAACAGTGTGGTGATTTGTCGAAAACTCTGCGGTAACTCAATCAATTCAGTTCTGGAGCTCTTCCATGATGACGTAGACTACGCTGATTAAGCCTGAACCTCCTTGAATGCCTCATCCACCTCAGGCTCTGTAGGCAACTCGACCCGCTTGACAATAGGCCGGCAAAACTCTGAAGTCGCTGTTTTAAGCGTGACGACTCGAGATAATCCATCTAATCCAGGATGGCATTCTATAGCTTGAGCCAAGGGCCATTCGGTGGGAGGACTCAGCTCATCAGCAACCAAGACGATATCTCCTTTGTTGATCGGCGCTTGAATTTCGAGCCATTTATTGCGCTGCTGCATCTGATTCAGCACCTCCTGTTTCCAGCGCATCCAAAAATTATTGCGCATCTGCGTGAGTAGTTTCCACCTGCAACGTATTCGAGTCGTAAGGTCGATATTCTCGAGAGGCTCAGGAATAGCGGTGACAGATCGCCCAATTAAAAAATGACCCGGAGTAAGACTAAATCCGTAGCTTCATTACTTGAAGGGCTCAACGGGCACGAATTCAAGCAGGCTTCAATCTGAGCACATAGAGTCAAAAGCTCTCCAAAGGTAGGAGTAAATTCACCGATCACGCGACGAAAGTGATATTCGAAGCTGCGCACAGCTGACTCCCAGAGCCCACCAAAGTGTGGAGCTCGGGCTGGAATGAAATGCCAAGTAACTCCATCCTTTGCAAGCATTGCGGCAATTTCCTGTGACACATCAGAAACTTGCGAAAATAATTTCGTGAGCTCTTTTTTTGCGCCAACAAAATTCGTACCGTTATCACTATGTATGTGAGAGCAGCGACCACGCCTTGATATAAAACGACGATAAGCTGCTAGAAATGCATTAGTTGATAAATCAAAAGCTACTCCAAGGTGCACCGCTTTCGTGAACATACATACAAGAATGGCAATATAACCCTTGGTACTCTTGGCTCCGCGACCTCGTGAGAATAAAATAGATACAGGACCTGCATAGTCGACGCCTGTGGCCTCGAAAGGCAGACGAGGAGTTAGTCTCACGGGCGGGAGCGGGACCATTTGCTGCTGCATCAGTCGAGCTCCATGACGCGCGCACACCACGCAGCGCCTATAAACGGTCTGGATCAGCCGGAGTGGATTGGTGATCCAGTACTTACAACGTGAGTGGCTCAACATCAGGCGGACACCTCCATGCAATGTCGCTTAATGTGCTTCTTCAACCAACCTGCGAACCAACAAATTATTGTGAAGCAGAAGAATCAGATGCTCCTCACTGTAACTCAGGTTTGAATCTTGAAGTCGGCCTGTCACGCGCAAGGAACCTTTTTTATCCACAAATGGCAATAACAAACGCAGATCCCTACGAATGGACAAAACTTCACCATTTGACAAACATTGAAGCTCCATGCTGGAATGCTGTGACTGTACAGCTTTCCGAATAGCATCCTGAGCCGCAGCAAGCTCTTCAAATGTGAGGTGCCCATCTAACCTTTCCCACTTCGCCAGTTTCGCATTGGAATGCCAACGAAACATGAATGCGACAACACGCACAGATTTCGAGAGCGAACTGAATTTTTCCAGATAAGACCAAACATTGGACTCATCTCGGGTGGTAGCTACGTTCACGGATATGTCATGACGCTTCTCAAAAAGTGTCGCCATCGCAGTCACCTCCGCTTGCTCTTCTGCTGACAGCACTGGAATCGGCCAACTTTTTGGTTCCTGTAACAACCAAGGTGGACCATGCCACCATAAACCTTCGTCCTCGAGTGCCTCCACCGTGATACCCCGAGTAGCCAAGTCCGCTGCATCCTCCTTAGAACGTACATGATGCCACACAGCTTCTGGAAATAAGGTGACAATCTGACTGACCCTGTTCGCCACAAAAGTTTCCCAACGAGATGGGGGGGCTGTTGAGCCAATCCAACACGACTTTATCATCGGTCCAGCAATACAATGCTGAGGGTTTTTCCGAGAGCTAGGGCAGAAGATGCTTGAGTGAACAGGATAGCACCACACAATTCAGGCTTCTGCGTACAGATAACCTCACTCGGAGCAATTTTGGTTTCAGACATGAGCAACGTGGACGAATAACCAGGGACCACGAGGTAGACTGCTGCTGCATAGGCGCGCTTCGATGCGTCAGAGAATCCGTGAATGACCCATTGAGTGTTCGAACTCAACTGGAGCCATCGAGGTATGCGAATTTGGAATAGAGACGGCATTTGATTACGCAAGACCATCCAACGATCAAATAATTCTCCAGTAAGCGGAGTATCCCAATCAAGCTTAGACAGCCACAAATCCTGGATCGGAACCTTACATTGGACCAAAACTGGCGACAACCAACCTAAGGGATCAAAAAGTCGCGCTACTTCCGACAAGATAGAGCGCTTGGTGACAGTCGGTCCAGCTTCCGGCATCGTGATTTGGAAGAAAAAATAATCTTCAGCCGGCATCCACTTCAAGCCTAAAGTGGAACCCGTCTCTTGAAGTTCAACAGACACAACGTCCTGCATCTCACTAGGCAGATCCTGTAATAAAGAACGCTCATTTGCCGCCCACTTGCCAAGAGGTATACAAGCTGCCTGCATCACCTCGATGAGCTGTTGACGAGCTTCCAACGCTCAAGCCACTGGGTCAGCACCACCAAAAAGATCATCCATATGACTCAATAGTCGTAAAATCAGGGCAGCTAAGGGGTAAGCTGTACCATATATTTCTGCTGAATAAAACAGGACACGGATAGCCAAGAACGGGGCACACGCAGTGCCATACGTGACCGTTAGCAGAATAAAAATAGTGATTGGATCAGTGTCAGAAGCAC
>JAPYYZ010002206.1:793-14326 GCA_030522705.1 Eretmocerus eremicus | reverse complement strand
CAAAGCAATCGAGTGCAATCCCATCATGACCAGAAGCTTAAAATTCAAAGAAGAATGTGAATTGGCCATACGAGCGTACGAAGAAATTCAAAGAGACTTCGTACGAAGAGCAAGACAGACTCGACTCACACAGTTTTTCCAACCAAATGCCCATTCCTGAACAAATTTTCGACCTTTTAACATTATTCTATACATACCTTGATATTTATATGCATTTATGAGATTACAAAGCCTTTTACATAAATTTTGGACAAATGAAATTATAATTTTGATTGGGAACATAACCCCTCTCTTCCCACAAGGATCAGGTCTTGACTTACGCGGGACTTTTTGAGTACGTAACCCCCGCGTAAAACGAGGGACGCCTGTACACTCCTACCGAACTCCAGCGTGGCGAATCATAAAGTAATAACTTACGCTCGAAGGCATACAATATCTTGTTTCACGGCATCTTTCGTAATCGGACGCATGCCTAACTATAGGTAATTGTAACGTTTCGACTTGATATTTAGAGTAGTGTATCCTCACCAGCATAGACTCAGGAGTGACGTTCTCTGGATTTGTCCAGTACAAAGTGATATCATTTCCGATCAAGATGATGTCCTGATCCTTGGGGCAGGCCGACCCTGCCCTGGCCATTATATGCTGAGTAAGCGACAGATTGCCACCGTAGCTTTTCACCTTGTTCCCAGTGAACGCGTTTGGCAGGGACCAGAAGAGTCTCTTGTTTCGATCATCCGGGTTGTACTTGTAGCCGATCTCGTTCACGGATACGTTCAGCTCGAATGGGCCGTTAATAACTTCGCGTCTCGATCTGTAATCAGTTATCGCGTTGCCTCGTGAGGCGCTGGATGCCAAGGGAGGATCGAGCGAAAGCACTTTACTTACGAATCGGTGAGCGTGAATCCATGCGTATTGTCGAAGACAAAGAGTGGTATCTCCGTGACGTAAAGGGTACTCTCGTGGCAAACGTTGGTGACACCACTGCAGAAACATTCGTTGCAACCGTCTGGATTGTTCTGAGACAGCCCAAAGGTCGAAGGCTTGCAACGGCTGCAATCGGGGCCATCGACGTTGCGCTTGCACTGACAAAAGCCGTTTCGACAGTTTGCGTCTATTGATCCTACGGGATTGCAATTGCATGGAAGCGGGGCCGAGCCGTTCCTCGGTTGGCAGTCGTAGGGTGTGCCACGTCTGGCATCGCCTTCGTATCCAGACTCGCATACTTCGCAATTTTCCCCAGTCGTGTGGTCAGCGCAGTTCTGTAATCCACACAAGTGTATCGAGTCATGAATATAATGACAACTTTAACCATGATACGGATGTCACGTGTGAACCGCGAAGATTCGAACCCAGGCCCTTCTTCACAGTAGCCGAGCGTCTTACCCGAGAGACCACGACCGTCTATCCGAAGAGGCTCTAATTGTCATACTACTGTCAGAGATGGAATCTGGAGATTCCGCATACACATACTCGACAAGCACGGCGCGTAGTGACAACGTTACATGGGCGAGCGTGGCGGGAAGTTATTGAGCTATCCTCATACGCCTCTCCAGTTTATCCCTCGGTTTATCCCAGAAGTTAAGTTGACGAGTCCTCGTTGTAAGTCACAATCAGTATGAACCACTTGACTATTGATCCAGATAAAAAAGATATTTGAAAAAGTTCAACTGCTGATACGTAATGATTCTCTATCAAGTTATAAAAAAATCCTTTGATAGACACTCCTCCATTTTGACAAAATGTCAAGCTGTCAAATTTAAGTTCGATCCGAACCAGATTTCAACAGTATGACTTTGAACCCGAAGAATAAAAATGTCCAAAAAGGACTTGGAATGGTTTCTGTAATGGCGTGCGCTTGCTATATACTCTAAAATCCGTTTTCTGTGTCATGCTCATCACGCTAGTGACTTTGTCGAGTTGGGAACAACAAAACCGATAAGAAAAAGGGAAATCTACCAGAGACTAGCGAATTATGCAGATTGCCACCGTTCACATAAAATGGGTTAAGAATCTCAAACTATCATTACCTACTCATCCAGTAAATTCCCTAAACGTCGACAAATTTGTTACGCCCCGATTAAGCGACCCTGTTCCCTAAACTGAGCCTAGCAATTTTCCAGAGGTCTTTTTACTGTCTATACTCGAACTTATTGAACTTCCCAGACCTGAGTGATCAGGAAGATAGATTGAAACCAGATTTTCGATTTAGATATCATGAAAACGTATTACGTCTAGTACAATCGGAGAGCATTTCCAGAAATAATAGACACATCAAATTGTTTTCTTGTGTCAACTCTCCCTCGCCTCAAAGCCAGTTTAGGGTAGTTCGGAATGTTCTGGGTTACTGACCTGGTTAATGCATCACTATTCTTACATATTTCTCAACAGAGAATCATTTTGACTCAATTTAGATACCAAACGATACTCTCTACAAAACTATCAATAGAACGAGCTTTTATTTGTTGCATCAGAAAATTCACGTATTATCGCAAGAAAAATGGAAAACGGCGTGTGTTGGCTACCCTCACACGAGCGATGCCAGCCAACTTTCACCGTTTTCCAATTCTCTCGAAATAGATAGCGAATTCCTTGATACAATAAACTTTGTTCTTCCAGAAATTTTCTAGAAAGGGACGCTTAGTATCTGAATTGAGTCAAGATGATTTCCTGTTGTGGAATGATTGAGAATAGTGGTCCATTTACTCGGTCGGTAACATAGAACATTCCGGGCTAGCCTTCCACATCTCAGGGCGAACAGTCCAGTTGGATCAAGTGAGATGGTTCAATCTCTTAAATTATTTTATAGTCAGGTCTTGTTTGAGCAATCCAAAGATATTCACCTCGCAAATTCCATTTTCCGGGTCACATTGGTGAGAATGGCCGTTACATCTGCAAGGTTCACAAATGCCAAGGTAGAGGCCTTCGATGGCTCGAGTGTAGCCAACAGCGCAGTCCTCGCAAGAAAGTCCCTGGTAGCCCGGCGGGCAGCTACACTTCTCTACTTCGATGGCTCTCTCTTTTCCAGTGTTGTATTCTTCCGCAATATCCAGTGAAACGGAAAATAATCTATCAGAGAGATCAAATTTTGAAAAATTGCTAGATAGCGTATCCTCCGTCCCCTTATCAGATATCATAAAAAATCCCTTACGCGGCCTCGTAAGTATGCGTAGTGTAGGTGGCCTTTATTCTTATGGCCTCCACATCGGCCAGGGCCATCAAGAGATGTTCTCTATCAGCTTTTGTGCCATCGGAACGTTGCCAGTGCTGCTCGAGGAGAGGCACAGTGAAGGTCTTGAAGCTGTTGGGGTCCGGGAATTCTCGAGAGTAGTAGAGAAGTGTTATGTCGTTGGACTGTAATCAGAGTTGTTGCTTAGCTCTCGTTACCTTACCACGTAAAGCGCGCTCCCGAAATGGATCCCAATTCGTCTAGAAGAGGTCCTTAGATATAAACCTAGATACTTGAAGATGTAGATGGCAAAAGTAATCACAGTTGCGGGCCCGAGAACTTGCAATCATAGTTCTCGTGTTCAGCCTGATATTCTACCACGAATCACTTTTGAGTATTTCGAATGCAATATTATATTTGAAGTCGTCCGCCCAGATTGAAGGGCCAGCACGAATAAACGGAATGTACATATAGGTTCTACTGTCTTCATGTACTTACGCTGATCAATTCAACGTCTGCAGCGCTGTTCCTTGAGGTCAGGCCCCCTGGAGAGGGGACGTATCTTACGACATATTTCAAGTTTCCTCCGTAAGCAGTGACTTGATCGCCCAAGAATGAGCTGGGCAGTTGCCAGTAGTAAACGTTTCCGGCTCCTCTTTCAGGGAAATCGTTGAAAACGATCTCTCGCAAGTCGGGCTTCAGGCTAATGCCAGACACAATGGGAGTCGCGTCGCGATCATTCGATCCAACCAAAGAAAACCCTCGGAAAGAAGACTCAGTGGTAAAAGTGACGCGAATCTGGAAGGTAACGATTTTTTTTATCGATCACTGAAAGTGGCATTGGAACGCAGATGGATTTGATTATTACCTCACTCCTGTACCAGTTGGAAGAAACGCACGAATTGGTTGTCCCCATACAGAAGCAACCAATGCAGCCGAACTGATTCGAGGGGGCCAAGCTGAATGTGTTGGGCTTGCACTGGTCGCAGTTTGGCCCCGTCACGTGTTCCTATGGACATGTTGGCGTGATCAATATTGACGAGATTATCGCGCGTAATGTTCTTTCCTCGCCAGTGGCGCTCTCAAGAAGTAGAATTTCGACACTACACAACTCCTACCTTACATCTGCATGTCCTTGTATAAGGGTCAGGTTCTGAGCTCAAGCTGCCGCTGCGATCGCATTGCTCAGACGGGAGGCACTCCTCACCGCGTAAGGGGTTGCCACGGTAGCCCTCGGAGCATCTTTCACATCGCTTGCCCTCGTAACCACGTGGACAGTCGCATTTTGGGCTGACATTGTCGATGTCGAGATGACACGTCCTGTCCAACCTGAGCGAATCAGAGAATCACGACTAAATAAGCGTGCCAAACGTAAAGGTAATCTCGCCCAATTTCTATCTTCTTCTTTCATATTGCGATGCACTCTCGAAGGATAAGCTTAGATACCCACTTTGTACCGCGGTTCTGACATATCAATGAAGCTCTTATTTCCAACCATTGACTGGACACCATAAGATGAATTATCTTCCAAATACTGAGTGCTATGACGTTAACACTGTTTCAATTATGAAATGCGCGAATTTCTAGTCGGGTCTCGCTATGCCTGATCGTTCCGTGGAATCGCTCACGAGGGATCACACCACATACGTTTTTGTAGGTCTTTTGAATAGGAACTCTTTTTACCCACTTTCATATATTCAACACATAAGCTCTAAGAGTAGCCAGCTGGTGGATGACAATTACGTGAGTAATGCCCAGTATTTAGACCATACAGCACGACACCCTTACATACTTGCAATTTTGAAACGGAAATACTCATTCGCAAATAATCATTTACACGAGTCGTTGGTTAGGCTCAGAATGACACCTAAATGATATTTAGCAGATGGATTCAAAAATGATCTCGATGCGAGTTCCTAGCAATCTAATATTCATGTCACCGTGGAATTCTGACACGATCAGAATGGGTCGGTTGTGGAAAGCAGAAAATGGCCAACTCACTGATTAGGGTGAGGACATGGGCAAGCTTCACAGGGTATTCCTCGGGATGGATCTCCGTAAAAGTTGCGGGGACAGCTCTGTGGCGTGGGTTCTTTGTAACACTGTCCCAGCCATCGGCCACTCTTTCGCCTGTTGTATCCCGGAGAGCAGTTCTCACAAGACAATCCAGAGTACCCTGATGCAATCAAAGAGTTGAGCGCAAATCAGAGTGCATTCTCTTCGCTTTGGTGATTCTAATATTTTACCTGGTGGGCAGCGGCACTCCTCGACGAACGGAGCCGAATCCACTCCCGAGCTGCGAGCCGAGTCCAGAATGACGTTCGTTATGGAAACGTTCAGCTGCGGCGAGTTCTCGTACTGAGCCCTGCCGACGAGAGGGTAAAGCTCAGACCCAAAAAAGAGGAAGCTTGACAATTATCGCTGTGGACCAACTCTCGACCTACTTGATGAGAATATTGTTGACGTTGGCCAGGACCATCATGATGTCCTCTCGGGAGGCGAGCACCTGGCCCCTCCTGTCCGACTTGTACCACTCGCCGTAGACGAACCTGACGCTCTCGCTCGTTTGGGCGCTCGGTCGCAGCGGCGCTCCGCCGTGGTACAGCGTCAGGTCGTTGCCCTGCACGATGACGGCCGGAGCGTCGTTGTTGATGCCGTTGCCGCTGTACTCGACCTCGTAGCGCAGGTGGCCACCGTACGACTTGAGCTGGTTGCCGTGGTAGTGCTCGGGCAGGCCGAAGTACAGCACGGCGTTCTTGCCGGGCTCGGCGTTGAAGCCGTGCAGCCTCAGGCTGCGGCCGTCCTGCGCGACGAGGTGGCCGTCCGTCGAGTTGGCCTCCGGCCAGACTCTGATCTCGCGCCCGAGCAGCTCCACGGGGACGACCTTGAAGCGCTCCACGGGCAGGGGGATCTGGTAGGCGAAGAGGTTCGCGCTGGAGCACTCGGTCGCCGCGCCGAAGCAGAAGCACGCCAGGCACTCCTCGGCGCGCCGCGCCTCCGAGTTGAACTGGCCCGACGGGCACACCCGGCCCTCGCCCCGCACCACCAGGATCGTGTCGGGCACCGCGATCTCGAAGCCCATCACGTTTATTGCCTCGCACGAGTAGGCGCCCTGGTCCTCGAAGCGGATGTCCGGGCAGTCGATGCTGCCCGTGCCGTTGAGCGAGCTCATGGAGCACTTCTGCGGCACGTGGCCCCAGTTGAGACGCCAGTTGATCTCGGGAATGGGCACGCCGATCGCCGTGCACGTGAGCGAGAGCGTGTCGCCCGGATCCAGCGTCACCATTGGCGGCGGCGGCTTCACGATGTACACCCGCGCTGTCGACACGAGGATGACGAGTTATTGGGGGAAGGAGATCGAAGGAAATCTCAGAAACCTTCAACTTTTGCCCTTGAAAAGTATCAAATATGAGTCAATTCATTCCCTTAATCGTATACACCAATCGAAAGTGGCTTGACTTTCTCATATCTCTATCGTTCAAGACAACACAAAGAATTCATCCAGAAAAGCTGACGGTGTATGCTCAAGTACCATAGGTTATGAACAGACATGAAGAAAAGGTTCGCTATTGTAGTGACATTTTTTCCATTTCGTGCCACAGCTCACCACTTGGGGGTAAATTTTTCTATATTGAGAATAATGAGTCGCATAATCACGGAGAACGTGTTTGACAAGTTAGAGAACCGGCTATGAAGTTTTACGTGACTGCCTAATGGATTCCAAAAGTTTGATCGAATCACACGGCCAATTTCTCAATATTATGGGCTTTCCTCATAGAGAGTATATTTCAGTGTTTCTTAACTTTTGCTAATCGATCTCATAATTTGTATCTTTGAAACTATCATTTGGATGAAATTTCAATAGTCAGATCCCGATAAATTGAGCAAAACTCATTTGACAGAAATGTGACGGCAAATACCTGGAAAACAGCATCTCATCAGAATGGAAAATGTATATTTCACTAGACACCCTCGGATCCAATATGCAAATTGGTCTATTTCTACTTTTTCGAAGTATTGTTTTGTTTTATTTTGAGTCAATTCACGACGGTTGTCAATAAGGTAGAGTTTCTTCTCCCCCTTACAAACTGTCAATGTATCCAAAATGGGTGTGCAAACTCAGGACAGAGATATAATTATTGTTTGGCCCAATACCGGGGAATAGCGCAGAAAAATCAACATTGATTTTTTGTTGAAATCGATATAAATGATGCAACTATTGTGTGAGGCTTGGATATCAAAACGGGTTCGGAAAGTGTACTCACAGCAACCTATCTCGTCACTTCCGTCGAGACAGTCGCGCTCGTGGTCGCAGTGATAGCTCTTTGGGATGCACTGGTTGTTGCTGGTACACCTAAACTCGCCGTAGTTACAGGGCGAGCCTGGTGCCGCTGGTCCACAGTTTTCCTCGTCGCTTCCATCCGTGCAGTCTTTGTCGCCATCGCAGCGCCAGACCTTGCTCACGCACTGCTTGTTCGCGCAGCGGAACTCGTTCGGTTCGCAGCCGTGGTGACCTGCGCACAAGTTTTCCTGTATTCTGAGACAACCTCCAGAAAAAAATCCTTTACACACGGCGAAAGTCTATTTGTCAACGAGGTGTTTGTGTGACCCGACCTGGTATGTTTCCGAGGAGGGACCCATGGAGTACCAAGTCGGTCCGGAAGAGTCCCGACGCAAGTGTGGCATTTTGCGCCGTGGCACTTTGCGAGAACAAATTCCAGAAGTTTACTATGGAAATTTACGAGAACGCGATAAAATTTCCTTCTCACTTCTCACGATTTCCTCATTCAAGGCCTTTGATAGGGAACTATACGGCATGCTAGGTACTATTGCTTCACCAGATAGCTTCTGAACGATATCGGTAAATGACTCTGCCAATTCATGAGAACTCTATCGAACGGAAATCACTCAAACTTTTCATTGTAAGTGATTTACCAACCGTAAATTCACTATTAAACTCTTACGTTCGGTCTAGGACTCTGCATCGACATTCGCATACGGTCGAAACGGAGAATCTAATCAACATTGATTTGTTTTAATTCAACTCACCACATCTTACTTCATCTGAAGCATCGGAGCAATCTGGTTTGCCATCGCAGATGTACTGTTTAGGAATACACTCTTCGTTGTGGCAAGTTGCTTCGGTCGGACCACAAACCTTATGAGCCGAATGCCACGCTGGAGAAACTGAAACCCATAGCTCACTTGTAAGAAATCATCGAAAACAGCAAGTTTACGAGTCGAGGCCCCAACAAATCATCACGGTCTAGCCTTTCATGGCTCAATAATGCCGGAGGATGTTCAAAGACGCCTAACAATGAGGAAATTTTGGGTGAATACAATCATCGCGGAAATTGTTCAGGTTGGGAATGATCGACCCTCCCAAGCAAGGATTCTGTAAAAGCTTGTGATACCTTTCTACGAGAAAATATCGATTGAGAGTCCTTCGAAAATGCGAAAAATCTCCTACGTGGAACGATGAAGTTACCTTCAGATTCATTTCTTTTCACTACAGTCAATTCAGCTGTCACCCGAGCTCCAGGCAAATACGAGTACTGCTCTGCCTCGCAGACAAAACTGCCCGTATGTTCTTGCTGAATATTGGGCATCTCGAGACGGCCTTTATCTGTCCGGCTTCCAGGCGGAAGAGGTCGCCCATCTCCTCGTGACCATCGGACTCTAGCTCTCAACGGCCCCTCATCTCGGCATTGAAACACCACATCCGACCCTGTGTTGGTCATACATGTATTGAAGTGATATAAGAATAGCCATCAAAATTATTGACGGGTTTATCATGGAGAAGTCTGTCCGCAGTTAATGAAATGATAATCACTTACTTTCTTCGATTGTCTGGTTCGTGGGATAAACTTGTATACTGACTCTCTTTGGTTCTTCTTCTCGATCTGGAATAATCTCGAATTATCCTCCACAGCTATGCACATTTTATAAGAGTAATAAATAGCTATACTAAATAAAGAGTATAACTAATATAATAATTATGATGCCTGTTTTTTTCAATTGAATTATTCGGACTGGAACACATTCAGAGAGATGCGGGGACAAAGCGTAGTCGGAAAAATTTGTCTTGGGGAGAAAGAATACTCGGGGAATTTAGTCATACGGGTGGAATTTTTGGGGAGTTATGGTTCCCTCCCATGCAGTCATTCTATTTGATCCAGAATAATTTTGTGATCATTGAAGAAAGAAATTTCTTCCAGAAATTCCAACAGAGTGAACGGGATAGTTTGCTTAAAGTTGTTTCATGTTCATTCGACATTCTCTAATAATAAAAAATTAACTATTCTCTAATGAAAATATGGGGCCAGTATAGCTTCGATTGAACGATAATTCTGATATTCTTATAAAATTAATCAGTTTGGGCTATCACCAAATGGTAAAGAGCTCCAAAAGATTCATTAACCAATAGAAAATGAATGAATATTAAGAAATCTGTTCAAGAATATTTGTAGATGAGAGTTTTATCAAAGACATATACTGGGTACCATCTTTAATGTTCCTTTCGATCATTCAACTGGGAAATCTTTTCGCAGAATAATGACAAATTTAAAAGCTTCACTAAGGTGTAAAGTGTATGCATATAGATGCTAATGGATGTTGCTCAACGTTGTATTAAAGTTTCTCGAAGAGAAGCAAATCCAATAATAGCGCTAGTGGGAACAGATCTAATTCATTTTATAGACGTGAACAACAAATAATCAATTGATAATTCCATCATTAGCTTAAGCTATCATTCATGAAAGTGATTATGATCAAGTGCTATCAATTAGTCGCCTCATTACGCGTAATTTGATCAACTCTTTCATCGTGAGTTTGAAAAGTCATGCGATTGGTCTGAGTGATGCATCTCAATTGTCATTCATCGCAATGAAAAATTATGAGTATTATTGACAACTTTCTGTATCATAATTTGCAATAAATTATTGATCTTGATGATAAAACTCGAAGAATCCCTTAAAAGTATCATGGAAGTTTTCTTACGTCGGTATGGAGGACAATTCCTTTCATCTAATCCATTTGGACAATCAGAGCGGCCATTGCACACATCCAACCGATTGATACAGTAGCCTTGCAAACACTCAAATTCATCACTTCTACAGCCAAAATAATCTGGCTTAGGTAGTCCCTTGACGCCTGGAAGGAATCAATCATTTGTGAGGATATACTTTCATCAATTCGGAGATCGCGAGATACACGGTATTTGTAATCAATCTATTAGATGGACTTTGAATGATCATGATCATGAAAATAATACAGAAAAAAATAATTATGACCGTAATCATCCGAGTTTTGAGAATGAAATAACTCAGGACGATAAAGGCCATAATAAAACTATTAACAGTGGTGATGATAATAATAATGATTCCAATCAATAGTAAGAATGATACAAATAGAATCTGCCCATCAAATACAACCATAGAAGGACAGTAGAATGTCAACTATTTCTCGTCAATACGTTTAAACTATTCCTTGCACCGTCCTCATGATCAAAAAAAGTCTCAGAATTCAAGTCGAGCGAAATTCAACTGAGGATCTTCTTTTGTCATGAGGAGATTTTGAACACATTCAAAAAGCGGAGCATAGTAAATCTCATATACTTTGGCATTATAGATGTAACAAGACATCGTAGATGAATCACACTTCGTATATGTACTCTCTCTGGGGGAGAAAGAAATGATTCTATCTTCAAGGATTGCGATCTTTAAATAGTGGGTGTATTGACTCGTGCTAATAATTTTGAACTCCATTTAATCTTGATGGTGTCCTTCTTTGGTTACCAGGCTTTCAAGTGCAAATCTCCACTAGTATAAGCGTAGTATTCTACAGCGCAAAAATATATATAATATACAGCGATCACAGACAGAACCTTGAAAAACATTATGTGCGATGCATGTTTCTTTGGAAATACTGGTATTTACATGAACAACTCAAGAATTGTTTCTGTTCTCAAACCTCAACTTCCAATCATGAGAAAAAAAATGGTAAGGCTCTGCTAATTTTCGGTGCTATATTATGAACTTATTATTCAATTGATCACATCTTCACGAAAGCAAAACACCAATGCTCAAACTGGAATCCAAAACAAGCATTTCAAAACACTTCTGCTCGATCACTTGAATGAGATTGGCTGACGAAAGATTGAGAGTTTAACCCCTGTATCCTCCATTGTCATGCACAAAAAATATGCTTGTAAGCGAATTTCATCATAAGATCCCCAATAATATTCATCCGAATGAGTTCCAAAATACACTATAATTGGCTGAAATAAGCTTTCTTGAAATTGCGGTGGCTAGAACAGAAAGGCGCGAACATTAATGCAACATTCAATAGTGAATTATGTATTCATACTGCAATCAATTTCATCGCTGTTATCTAAACAATCATCGTTCCCATCACAGAAAAAGTCTTTGTTAATGCAAACTCCATTCTCACACGGTTTCGAGCCAGGTCTGCATTCTGTAAAATATTTTCAGAGCAGTAAATTTGACCGCCCTCGTACAAATTTGCATAATTATTGGAATTCCCGAAAAATTGATCGGCTGCAAGAAAACGAGACAGTGATACCTTGAGTTGGAGGGCTAAGTACATTACTGGGAGAAGATACTATGCAAGTTATATACAGTATGAAGATAGGAGAATAACTCACGAAGAAGATATGAAAAAGGCAGTTCTTTATAAAACTAAGAGTACTAATCTCATTTGAGAGGTGGTATAAGATTTATTCTGACACAATCGATCTTTCCAGTCTCGAAATCTATGCATATTCCTCAAAAATTGGGATATTGAGTCAGAAGTACTTTATACGTTCTACGATGGTAAAAATGCTGAATCAAAGACGTATTCTCCCACAAGAGACTAGAAAAATCGACAGACCATGCAATAATGAGCCCACAATTCTCTTATATTATTATCCTTACAGGTGTATAGATAGTGGCCTTTCAATGCTTGAATTGGGAAATTAAGACCTAAGTTATTGTATTCAAATATTTCCACATGATGTAATATTATACAATAATATACTTCCACCCTGTGCGCGTGCACCCATTTCGGGCATTAGGAAAACTCATCCCCCTCTTTTGGCTCGGGAGATAAGCCTTCCGTGCTCGAAATGGCTATGCGAGCACAAAGTGGACATGATTTTTTGCCACGAGGATCCAAAGTTGACATTTATCTGCGTGAGTCTCGGATTATAGGTTTCAAGCATTGAAAGAGTGCATGAAGACTAAATATGATGCTTAAAAGAGATTTTCGAAGTTATATACAATAGTTTTGATGAGTATTTACAACCTACTCTGTGAGAGGACTCAAAATACAAAGAGTGCTGACGGAAGAGCGGGGACTAAATGAGCGCGTATAATGTAGTCTCAACGCTCTCATCTCAACTAAATCTATCTAACTTATTCTCTCAGATCAAAAGCAAACACTATAACTGAAATAATTAATAATCGGAATCTGAAACTGCAGTCCTGCTGTTCAGCTACAAAAGTATCCACTTTTATCGATTCAGAAACGGGTTCGATAACTGAATCCTTCAGAGTCCGTGTCTCATACTCTCAACTCTCGATTCGAGTTTCTTGATTTTTTTCTCGTCAGTTCTTCAGCTAAGAGAAGTTTTACTCTAAAGCGGTTCATTTGATCCGATCCATAGTTTGTAGACGGAAACCTTAAACCTTATTTCCAGGCTCTGGGTGGTTCGAAATTTTTTAAGCGAAGTGTGCATCGGATCACAAATTTCAAGAGGAAATATCATGTATTTGACAGAGCACATGATATATTTGATGACAACCAACAGACAGGTCATGTACCGGCGGTATTGATCATATCCAGTTCATATGATTTGATGGAACTAGTGGCTCGACGTTCCAGAAAATGGGTAAACATCCAATCATTTTCAACGCAGGGTACAATATTTTTGCAAGTCAGATGTTAGGTATGTACATCCACGAGGCGAGATTCGTGTAACGTAAATCAACTGGGACTGGTAAAACCAGAATAATATTTTGGTAGAGCTGCAAATTAAGTATTTGAAGGCATAGCTGTGGTTCTTGAAGTTAGAGTAGTGCAACCCTATAGAGATGTGATAATTTACATGTGCATTCACGGAATCTCATTCCAGAAGGAAGATCAATTATAGAATTTATCCAGGGAAGTTAAGTATTTCAAAGTGGTGCAATCGCGGGGTCAAGAAATGATGAGCAAAAACAATTATTTTGGAATTATCATGGAATGTATCAGTCTTTATGTTATTGAGATAAGATGGATAAGAGAATTTTCGATGATGTGAGCATGCGAATTAGTGGGAAAGAGTAAAAATTTGGAAACGAAACCAACCATGTTCATGCTTT
>JAPYYZ010002205.1:0-13533 GCA_030522705.1 Eretmocerus eremicus | reverse complement strand
AAAAATCATGCTAGACTATCTGTATACCGTAGTCGCAGCCGATGATTGTATCCATATGACGTCACGCGGCGCTCGACTACTGAGAGTCACTCTCGAGTTTCTTGACATTGAAACAATTTGCGCAAGTTGAAAAATAATTTCGAGAATTTTTTCTCAAATTGCACCTTATCCCGCTGAATTTGCTCTAATTCGCCATACCTTTTGTTTAGGGGGTCAAAAAAAATGCAGGTAGCCAATTCTTAGAGTTTTGGCCAAATCCGTGATCCACAAGGTTGGTCCTCTACTTGTGAGTGATGTGGTCCAGGCTTAAAGGATGCATAGAAAATTCTCCTTCGAGCGCCTCCCGAAAAACGTTTTGGAGGATCCATAACCCATTCCCCGGGTACAGATTTCAGTAACGTTCGAAAACCTGTTCTACTCATCATTCCGATCCATATTTAGTATCATATAGTATATTCAGTCTGTAGAGAAGTCAAGAAACTAGCATAATATGGCCTATTAGTCACCAAGAAGAACAAGATCAGATGTTTCATGTTAACCCGTTCATGACACAGCAATATTGAGCTATCACATGGATCGAAAAACCACTGAAACGAGCTCATTTGGGTGTGGAATGAAGAAATTGAGTGCCACCGAAGGACTCCGCACAGAGTGCATTGATTTTGGTTTTCGGTGATATTTGACGAGACTCTACCATCAAATAAATCAAAATGTCACAATTAAAAGTCTGAATGAAACTGAAGAGCGAACATTCCCTGGTCCGGAGCTATGGAGCTCCAAAATCGCGAATTTTGAAGCCTCGAGACTGGTTATGTTTACATTCGAGCGAAGGCATTAAGCATCTGTGGAACATAAGGTGTACAATATGCACTCGTTGTACAGTTGATTCGTCGAGTACCGAATAATATGATTGAGCTGGATCCTCTTCGAACGCGACTGTGCAAGATTGACCTATTGACTTTTTGCTCAAGAGACTTGATTTTTTAAGGATGATAATCCTAAAAACATTACTTGAACTGTTTTTGAGAGAGATTGATCGTTGCCCCGATCAAATTCCCACGATCTTATGGCGAGATTATGTATTTCATATCTTTTGCGCGCTGAGAATATGGGAATATTCTACCTTTGTGCATCATGATCGAATCATTGAGATCAAAATCATACGTATCGCTGATGGAGCGAGTGTACGATGCCGAATACGCGTAAGTAAATATCAAAATCAGGCAGGGAAAATTGAGCTTAACACAAATCTCGCTCTTAATTGCAGCTGTCTCGTCATCTGTGGCTGTTTGTTAGGACAACTCTGGCGCGGAGTGACTTGTTGCTCCTAAACAGTTCGGTCCCTATTGAGTCTTGATAAGCGAAGCATCCTCCGACCATGCAGGAGAGATAGAGATTCTGAAGAGTTTCGTGATAGCTCGTGGTACGAATGAATCATGTTCCATTTCATTCTCGTTTCTACATGAATTTTAGCTATATATTCATCCCTATCTAAGTATTCCGGAGTTGATTGGTTATAACTGAACATCTGGAGAAAGACGGCTTTGAATGTCATTCGTGTTCATTTTGGGAAAATTCCATTCTCGATGATCCGATTCCCAACCATTTTGAGATTTGCAGTATCTGGATCCGCGGTGCGCGGATGTCTACAAAATGTGAATGTGAATGATCCTAGTGAATAACCCTTTATAGAGTTCAATACAGCTGTCGATTGCGCAGGTATCTGCAATACCTCTATGCGATCACACAGGGGGCGTCTCTCTACGAATACATGTGCACGATCTCATTCATATCGAAAACAAAGTGGAACAAAATGCAGTAAATCGATATCTCGAAACTGGAGAATCATAGTAGGACACCTTCAAGTTGATTGAATACAGTCAGAATGCTAGATGACATTCTCTTCTAACGAGACTATTCATTGGTACTAACTAGCAGATTCTTATACATGTGTCCGGTATTTCATACTCATGTTTGGCGGGACGGGGATTTCTTGAATATCAGACAATTTGGTGTAATTTGACAATCAGATTCAATATTGAGTGTGAGGAAATTTCGCAAGAGTTGCAAGACGGGGGATGAATTGTATAAAAGAACGTTTCAATGCATGTAACAATTCATTCCGTCTATTCTCTTGATTGGAAGCGGACTACTCTGTGGAATCATGCATAAAACTGTTGAAAATACACCTGCCTCAGCGGTCGTGCGCGATGTTATGAATAGAGAAGATTCATCTAATATTCCATCTACGAATTTTTCAGCTCAAATATCTACGCAAAAAACAGGTTCTGAGGATGAAAGAGGACGAGGAGATGTAAGAGAATCGAAGATGTCGCATAATGTAGGTGGTAAGTCTCCTTCATTCACATATAACTTCTCAATGAACTCCAGAATGGAAAGATCCACAACTTATGATAAAAAAATATTTTTTTACAGTTGATACAGAGTACAGAGTGAGAGAAATCAGGATACTTTGGGAGAAAAGAGCAAGTTTTGGATAAAATCCTTGGAGGAGCAACTCAAATTGGAAATCCTGACGGTGGAGATGAAGAATTGATTAGTGTTTTGACGATTTCTGTAAGAATATAAAGAATATCATAATCAGGAATTGAGTATTGGAGAGAAAATGAATATGGTTCTTGAACATGCAATATCAAAAGTTGAGAATAATTCATCAGATGATCAGGAATTGTTGATGAGCAATATCATTGGAGTACTAGATGCATCCGTTGGAGCTATGGAAGTTTATTTCCATGAAACATGATGAAACTGTGAAATTCTCTCGTGAGATGGCAGATGAAGTTCAACGCATCGAATCAGATATGGATAATCGAGCAAGGTATGTTGGAGAAGAGATTTGTGAATTTTCAATACGAGACAAATCGAGAGAAGCTGATATGATCAAGATAAAAAGAGATTCAAGAGATGCTATGCAACTCATGAATGCTGCTAGAACTGATGTTAATGAATCACTATCTGATTTAGTACAGTATAGAATAGCAGTGAATGATTCGTCAAAATTAATTAGGAATCATGGTGAAGTTTCTGAATTTCAATTGAAAGATGTACATACTGATGATAAGGTTGTCAAAGGACATGGAGAGTGGAAGAAGGTGGTTTGTATTTCACAGTAAGATCATAACGATTTCAAGAGATCCACCTATTCCGATGTCGAAGCGTAACGAGCAACGTTGAAGGGACCAATCGCATCTGATTCACGAGATTTCCGGAAAATGTGTATCGATTCAGATGAGAACTTTATGGATAATATTGCAAGATTGGAAACAACTATTGCACGCACAGAACGATATCTCGATGATATTATGACAGGACCAACTGATTTGAGTGACAGGATAGCATCTCATCGTGAAGAATTAGATGCAAATGATGAAGCTCTTAGTGGTGTGATCGATTCTTTCAGAGATGAGATTACTGATGGGGAGTTCAATTCGGATCAGATTGAGACAGTTGTAGGTAACAAACCTTGAGAAAATCGAGTCATTGATGCAAAAACAACTGAGAACAAGGAACTGATTTTGGAAATTGGATGATGAAAACCTCAAGAAAGTGGATTAAGGTATCCGCAAACATTTCAACTACTGACAGATATCACTCGATATGATTTGTCATTATCACGTATGTATCTTCCTTTGACGACAAATGAAGATTGAATAATTTGATATCATAATTCTATATTACCCACTTCTCCCTCTCTTCCACATAGATCATAGGTATTGATAAAAATAAGAAAACTTCCATGATAATCTCTTTCCTTTCATTTCGGAAATAAAAATACAAATTGTACATTCTAATATCCATTTCCAAAGATTTCATTAACAATATCTTGATATGTTGAGAAATCATAGTATGTTTTTGGAATTCCTCTTGAATAACAGCTCCTCTGTGCATCAACTATCCATCGACTTCCCGCAGAACGTTCCGATCCTCGTGTATCGCAGTTTTCTCCAAAATCGGAAATTATTGCATGCTGCTGGGATTGATTGAATGGATTGTTATGTCTAATGTACTCAAGCAGAAAACGAATACGACCTAAAGAGGACATGTCACTAGACATTCCCGGAATAAACTCTCTCGGATTTGAAAAGAGATGGATATTTGAAGAAATGTTCTAAAACAATGAGTACGATTAAAACTTACCTGATATCGTCATAGTGTCGGAAATAGAATAATCTTGTAGACTGAAAGTTTCTGAGCCTTCATCTTCTTCGAAAAATCTGAATCGAATAGGGGTATGTCGTCTACGATCCGATCACTATACAGCCTGATTCTGGAGTTTATTACCAGTGGAAACGACTATGGAATTGACGGAATGAACTACTCGGGAACGATATTTGAAGAATTTGTACAGATTTGTCCGATTTGTACGTGCAATTGCAAAATTACCATAAAATGCGACTACTATGACGCCCGGCAGCGTCATGTGCCTCTCGCCGAGGCGTCATGAGCGTCTCCCAGACCCGTCATGCAGTGTCACACGCGTCTCGCCGGAGCGTCATGGGACTTTCGCCCGAAAGCCCGAGCATGGCGTTCGACGAGTACGCGTTCGAGGTGATGTGGATCTCGGTGTCGCATCGGAACCCAGGACAGTCCACAGTTGTGATCGTCTCCGGCGACCCGGGGTGAACGTGAAGTCGTCCTGGGCTCGTTCAGTGTTGTCTTGCGAGTGTCTGGCTGCGCGCTTCTGCTTGTGCTCCGTGAAGGGTAAGAGCTGCCCACGCGGTCTCCTCGCGCTGGTTGCAGGTGTCTGCGGACCGCGGGCACAGCATCCTCGAGGTCGACCAGCTCCTCGACTAGTTCTGTCTCCGGGGCGGAGATTCGCTTCAGGCAGTGATACTGACGGCCCCTACCTGCGGAGCAGTGGCACATTGCTTCCTATGGGCTATTAGCGAGCAGTTAATTCAGATGAGTGATTCTTATTTACCAAATTTCAATCTCGTCCACCAATTCTGGAGACGAGTGGTATTTTGTGCACCATTTCCTATCCCAACCAAAGAATTCCAAGTAGTGATGAGCTGCCATTTGGAAATCTGTTCAGCAAGGCCAATGTGTAAACAGTTCATAGGTGCTGCTGATTTGATACAAAAGTCCCCTACATACAACTATGTCGATCCTCGGGCTTGTCTAATCTTGAACACGATCGTTTCAATCCTGTATCGTGCAGTCTGTATGTATTCACTATTGATATTTTTCCAATTTTGACTGTGACACTAATGAAGTTCCCCGCTTCCAGAGGACAATACTTATTGGAGTGATCGCCATAATTTTCACATTGTCTCTCTTCCATGAGTCACATTAGCGTCTTCTTTAAATTTTGACCTTCACTGATCATGAAGCTCGAAAGAATTCAATCATTGTTTTGTAAGCTTGTTCTCCTCAGATTGTGAATGATGATGTTTGTGTGCCTTGACCCACATTCAGTAGTGTGGATTTCAGTTATCAACCAAAAGTTCTCCATGATCTGTCTCCATGGCAGTGTAAGTCATTTTGGTCTCATTGGCACGGAAATCAAGAACGAAATGTTTACAGAGGATCCATTCCCAAGTCTCTATTTTGTCTGTTAATACATGCCTTGATTCTTCACGTGGGGCATTCTAGTCTGAGTACAATACGAGTTCGAGCATCAATCAAGATAATTCTCTCCATAATATTGAGAGCATTCAACATAAGATGACCGGTCATTGCTTCCATTGTAGAACAAGTGAGGGGGAGACTTTCGTCCAATTTGCCATGCTTTGTACTCAATCTTAGTAGCATCATCCCTCTGGATGGATTATTGGGTATGTCAATTTTGCAATTCTATTCATGACTGTGGACGGCTCTTAGAGAGAACTTCTTCTTGTAAAGTACGTAAATATGCTATGTCCATGCCAATTGATTCATAGATATTGCCCATTGTTCTCAGTTCAACAAAATTCACTCCAGTAAATGGTATGGGAAATACATATGTACAGCCATTACATTGCCTAGAGTCTACTCCGGCACCGATAATGTTCTTCAAAGATGTGTCTCGGTTGTATGTGTATTGCGAAGTATCAGAAACCCGTAAAGCGGATGTATATTGTGAAATATTATTTGAGTCGAATATTCCAGTTTCATCTCATTCGAATTTTCGGGTATACAACATGGTTAAGAAGATAGGGTGAATAAAATCTCTAGTAATACAAATTGAAATAAATCATGCTCAAATTCATTCAGGAATTCGTGGCTCTGATCTTAACATTTTACTGAAATACCGTAGTTGTTCTTCCTAACACATATTTTAAATATCACAAATTTCAAATACTAACACATAATTCAAATTCATATACATCTGCGACGCGACGCGTGACATATATAATCGATAGGTTGTAATTAATTGACTCTTGTCTCGTTCTGGTCTTTTTTTCTCTCTTAAATCAAAACTGAACTCTGCTTGAAAACTCGTAGGAAATGAATCTGGAATGAATATGAAAAAATTCAACACGAGGATGAAAGAAATAATCAACCAGGCGGCACGTGGTTTCTGCGTATAGCAGTGTCCGGTGCGCCAGTGAGCCGGACGACATTGATTTGTGCTTATAGCAGTTCCCGGTGTCGACTTTTGGTCAGTCTAGAAGATCTTCACGTGCCTAGAGAAAGTAGTTCTCTTTGGAGCTGGGCTCACCCTGGACTGTCTTAACCATGCATGTGCATCGGTTTTCATAGCCAGAGGTTCCCGCGTTTATCTAAAACTAAGAATCTATTATACTATCAGCGGCTCCAGAAGATGAATCTCCGCAACTATGAATTCTTCAATCAATTGCATACATGGAGTTGCGCACGTTAGCTACCGCAAGATACATCAGTCAGATGATCACACGCGGGTACTTTAAATCGGCAATTCCATAATGTTCGGTACATCCAAACAAAAACTTGATAAATTCTCTTCAATCGTAAGGAGATCGTCCATTGCATTGATTCTATCTGGTCGGACGAGTTTCGGGTCGACTGGTCATCAATTCCCATAATAATTCTGTGATAATAATTCCATTAACTCAAACTTGGTGCAACGGAGCATGCGCACATTCACCTGACGAGCTTGCCAACTTCAGATCTGTACATCAGTGGTGGGAAACCTCAGCATGTGGGTAGTTGAACTCAGAATATGTTCCTGATTTGTTTATGCCAGCGGCTGATTGAATATACATCTGGATTGTGAGTACTTGGTAAATTATATGAATTATGCGGATCCAAAGGGTGAGTGAATCTGAAACATGATTTTTGAGCATGGTCGCATCCATTGTTGGTGCTAGTAGCTTGGTGGAGTGACTTTTGGGTATTCGTTATTGTTCGAGTGAAATAGAAGTTGATGAGTAAATTTTGTGGCTATTAGGTCAAATGTATTAATATTGTAGTAGCTTGATTACAGTGTGGACGTACTAACTAGTATGAGTGAGTGAAAACTCCAAGTGGGATTCTTCCTGTAATCTTGTAGCGAAATGAGATGCTGTTTTGGGATCATGCCCTTCGTTAGAAGGCCAGAGGAGTCAGGATGGCTCTGTGAGGTCCACAATCATCATCACCTTAATGCGATAAGTCCAGCCAATCATCATTCCTTCGGGGTCGAAGGATTATTAGGAAATTACCATGGGATGACAGGTATGGTTCTGGAGGATTTCCTGATTCTACCCAATCACTATATCCAGAGTGTTTCCTTATGATTAGCTCTCGGTATAGGCAGCTATTATCATGACATAGAAAAACCGAAACTTGCATACTAAGTGTTTGAACTGGGTAACCGAGTGATGATCTTATGTTTTCGTCTGAAACTTTGACTCTCTCGTTAATTCTTTCTGCTCTTACTCACAAAAAATGATTTCTAGAAAACCATATCAATAGTTCTCTCTGTTCTATGTACCTGAGTCCTGCAACTGCTCAGATATCAAACCATGGACGCCAGTATGCAGTCAGCTTCCTACTTAATGCAGCATCCACTTCCTTGCGCATGCTTGGCTTCCAACCATGAAATGAATATGATCGGAATTTGCGAGTGAAATTAAATTGGCTAATTTGCCGATTTTTCTCAGCTAATTTGCTGGCTTTGACACACATCGAAATGGATCAACTCCACCTCGATATGTGTACCTTCCGAGCCTCGTATGATTGCGAGGAAGCATCGAAAGGATTTTGATGGGAGATCTTCATACGAAGGTAAGATGAGAAACATGTGGGAAGATTCTTCGATTCTACGCTTGATGTTGGTTCTACGCTCTAACATCAAGCGTAGAATCAAGAAAATTTTCCAAATGTTTCTCATCTCACCTTCGTATGAAGATCTCCCATCACAATCCTTCCGATGTTGATTAACTGCAACGTACTCGAACTGCAGCGTGAAGAGCGTATTGCAGCACTGCTCATGTTATTCCTGTTAGTATCATCGTGGAAGAAGGAACCACCTTCAACTCGCGACCTACAAACCACCTTCCACTCGCGAGTCCAAAGCGTTGCGAGGCTGAAGAGTAGTTCAGGGACTAGCCTGGGCGGCAC
The DNA here is from genome assembly GCA_030522705.1 of Eretmocerus eremicus. Lineage (NCBI taxonomy): Eukaryota > Metazoa > Arthropoda > Insecta > Hymenoptera > Aphelinidae > Eretmocerus > Eretmocerus eremicus. The sequence goes on along the minus strand of JAPYYZ010002205.1, from coordinate 5,007 downwards.
GACCAACGCAGTATTATTCGTCCCTTTCACTCAGCACAGTGAATAGAGAGAAGTATCTTCGCGCTCAATGTAGGCATAATACGGAATAATTGCGCACCCCGCGCAGACACCTTGGGACCGAAAATTCCTTGATGGGGTTACCATGAGGACCGAGAGGCTCGTCAACGAGGAGAATTCGCCGAGAGGGTAGTGCAGGAGATAACTCGTGAACTCCCATAGCTTCTCTACTAATCAAGCCCATTTTTTTCTTGCAAAGGGACTTTCTTTCTTCAAACAAACGATACATTTGTCCGTCCTCTCCAACTTAGTCATGATTTCATCTGCCATCCATTCAAGGTTGTGACATATTCTCCACAACTCACTCCGAAGGGATCAGTGGAAAATAAATGTGCAAGCTTCCTCCAGCGTTTGGTATTTATTCATAAGGACCGATAGAAAGCGAGAACCAATTCACGCAAGAGGAAGACCAGGTGGCACGCACACCTGCTCGTCCTCCAACCCCCCCTGCAGACGGACCGTGCACGGCTTACGGCCGCCAGCGCTGCGTAGTGGCAGATTTTTCGGACATCCCTGATATCATGTAGAGGAGGATATAGGTGGATATTCTCACATTCATATCAATCATACACAGATTGTCCAGCTGAATGCATGAGATGCAGAAATAATCTTGGATCATCTTCCACCTTGACATGAGAGTTTCCTGAGTGCATTCAATGTGAACATTATGAGACTCCAGGAAGTTTTGAGTACCAATACAACATTTGAGATCATGAAGTTCATTGCTGAATTGGAGTTTTCAGCATACTCATATTCCCTATCTAATGGTCTATGCCATACGATAGCCTCTTGGAGTATCTACGCTGAACTTTTTTCTGATACCTGAGTTGCTATCTTTGAAGCTTTTTCTCTGCGATGCTAGTTTTCTGTTCATGGATCTTAGGTTTGCGCAATATGGGTTGTTCAGTCCAGCTGAAATGTGACATGCTATCTGGTAACATAGTTTACAATGAAATTGTGTTTAGACAGGTAGTCTTCTCTAGAATCTATTCTCTTGCTGCTTGATTCAGAGGTCAAAAAACCGAGTTTTTCACAAATATTGCTGATGAAAAATGACGATGTGACGACACAAGATCTTAGGATATCTTTTCTCACTCATGAAAACACATTTCTCCCGCTCTTGTGGTGAATGATGACTATGCGAGACCTAAAATCTGCGATGCTTTTTTGGGTGCGCAAACCTCTGGAACAAGATACCACATTCTTGCCCCTTTTTACAGGTTATTTTTGCTTCTATGACTATACAAGCTGCTATATAGCCACCCGGACTCTGATTCCTCTCCCTATGGTACATTTGAACATACGAAAATCTCCTGGAAGATATATTGTCATCAAAAAAAAATTTTCGATAATCTGTGTTGGCCCTTCCCTTAAAATCAATATTAGATGGTTTTTCATTGATGAATCATTAGTTCGTTCTGTATTGACTTTTGCTGCCCAATTCTCCTAGGATGTCTTACTTTACACTTGAGCTTCTTCCGATCACATACTTCGAAGTTTTGTAATAGCCCGAATTCGCACGATTGCGGGTGGCACTTTTCTCTGTGTCTCAACTTCTGTCAAAAAGTATTTTATACTCCTCAACGTGGGTGGTTCGATATAATTAAAAAAAAACAGCACAATGGAACCGTATTCAAAAGTTTGCGTGATCTCCAGAGCAACCCCGAGAGGTCATTCACTACTTTTTCCCTATGTAGGGGACACTTTTCGAGCGCATGATCTGTATTTTTCGGGGCTACGAGACGTTATCGTAGCGGAGGAGAAATTTTTTTCAAGGCCTTAAGTACAATATCTATCGCTTTCTCTCAACATTGAACCAGGATTCTCTCTATGGCTACCTGATAGAAGCTCGCAAGACATGGAATTCAGACGTATATCAAAATCATCTCGGATATAACGAGAGTTTCAGCCATTGAATGTCCATCTTCAAACTTTTTATCATTGTTTTCCAAATGGCTAAAAAATACCCAACAGGTTTCCTGGTCCAGATCATTCTGTTGTTCTTTGATAAATATTATTGCGAAAAAAGTTACCCTCCACAGGGGGAAAATAGTGAACGGGGTTAGCTAGGGAGCATCATTTGGAGAGAGCTTGAGAATAGAACCATCGTATATAACATTCATGTGCTGATGCTCATAGGGAAACAGCGATTCCGGCAAGTATGTGGGGGAGATGGAAGTCTTTAGTGATGAATCAGCTGCATCACTAATCCGGGAAAATATCACTCGAGAATTTTTACAATGTACGAGTGTCTCTAAGAATGCCAAAGTGCTCCAATTCTCACGAGCAAGAGCCATGGTAAATGTGAGTTGTTCCCAGTTCGTCAGGTATGAAAATTCTTCGAATGAATTCATCGATCGAGTAGACACTGGACTAAAACCTTTTCCTATGGGTGATTGAAATGAGATGGATATCAATTACACTGAAACATCGTTGATTCTCCCAAATATCTTTCTACAACTACTCGACCTACGATTGATGATTCCAAACTCCAGCTAGTTTTACAAACTAGAATCCCTATCAATAACGATTGCGCAGATGAATCAGCTCAAGAGTCTGCTTCAATGAATACGCGGAGAGTAACAGAGAGTTTCGGTGTACTCACGCTTGCCAAGTCGTACTCTTGGAAGAAGGGAAAAGAGGAGGTAGTAAGATATTAACGATAGTCATGGCATATCGCCGGCTAGCTATCCCCCCGCTCCTGTTACGTCAGTCGAATCGACCTGGGTCACATAGAAATGATGATTCAACCCGAAAGTTGTTTCAAAATCTATTTCTTTCTGAATTGATACACTGGAATTCTTCGATTTCAGGGTGTGTCAACTATGTCGGATGAAGATGATAAACCTCCTGCACCACCAGTGCGCTTGACATCGAACAGGTAGACTAAATATCACTTCCTTGCTCACTTTGCCATTATAGAAATAGCTTCTCTCCCAAAGGACCCTGCAATGAAACATCGGATTTTCGGATATCAGCCAAATCACACTTCTATGCTTGACCCAGAGGAAGGAACATCATTATGAGGAAAGGGATCTCTTACCATTGCAGACTCGTACAGGTCTGCCGTTCCTCATGTCTAAGAAATGGCCTCGCGCCAAGGATTTCAACATCAGACTCAAATGCAAACTAACGAAATCTGTTGATATGTAGGAGATCTAGTTTTATCTATTGTAACTCATCCTGTTGAGGAATACATCCACGAAAAAAACAAACAAGGTTGTTATTCACCGCATTTCCCGGCGTATAGGACGTATTTTTCTGTTCCTCAAGTATAGCTGGGAGAGTGAGGTGCGTCTTAGTCTGAGGTTTCATGATTTCCCCTCCTGGTGGTGAATTGGTCCATCTTTTGGAGAATCATATTTCGAGAGTGGAGATAGTTCTGATTACGAATTGTAATCACTGTTCCATGTATCGTGATCTGAATACCATCCCAATATTTTGATTAGTTGAATAAAAATCATTTCTCTCCAATTTTGAGTTGGTTTCCAAGAATCTCTCTCCAAGTAGGGAGGGCGGCTTATATGCGTCCTATACGCCAGGAAACACGCTATATAGCGAAAAAAAGAAGAGGGGGAAGGAAGGGAGAACCGTAAGAATAAATCTGAACTCGCGACCTATAGCTCAGGAATTTTGCTGCTCGAGACATCAGATCCTCGACTTATAGAATAAGAATTGAGATGACAAATATATGATTGAGAGACGGAGGACGTGATGGCCGGTCATCTCACTTTTGCCTCAAGCAACGGAGCGGAGAAGATCAAATACATTCCTGTAGATGCCCTCGTAATTTGCGGGGGCGCTTCACCGCTTACTTGACCTGTTCCCGGCGACAAGCCTGGCAGCCGCTCCTGGATGATGGCTATCAGCAGTCCAAGGGAATCATCTCCCCTCGCTCATCACGCTCGAGGACACCCAGGTGAAGCTGCACCGCCAAATTTGGATGACACGTGCTCTGGATAGGGCTCTCATTGCTTTAATTCCTCGCCCAATTTTTTCAATTCCGCTGAAGTCGCGCACCCCAAGAAAATTGCCGTCAAAGTCAGCCAATTCTTCCTCCACTTGGGCACCCTGCAATACTCATATCTCTGCGAATTCTATTGCTAGGTCGATCCACGAGAGCTTAAATTGAAGCTCCTATTTGGCCCAGGTCAGAGGAATTGTCAGATTACGGATATGACCACGGAAAAGTCTCTAAATACGTCGCTGAAGGTACGCGTGTATTTGCCACGGGCGAGAAAGGAGAGTCGTGGGGTGCGCACGCCTCTCGCCCCACTCCACGGTCTCGCCTATACCAACTGCACGGGTACCGTCAACGACGTATTTAGAGACTCCCGCGTCGTTTCATCCAGATTCTGACAATTGCTATGAGCTGGACTGAATGAGAGCTTCAATTTGAGCCGTCGCGGATCATCCCGGTAACAGAATTCGCGGACCAATTTCTGAACTAGGCGTGAATTTGCAAAGAGGATAATCATCGCCGAATATTGAGCGGTCTGGCCCAAACCTAGAGTGATCTTTGGAAAATTCAGGGAAACTCCCCTCTGGGTGAGTTGATGAGGTTCACAGCTGCAAAGCTACATCAAACATATGAAATGGCATGGTGACTGTGATTTACAGCTCTAAACCCTGTTGGAATTTTCAGAGGGTGAGTGCAGTTGCGATTGCAACTCATCTGAGAGCCTTCTTCTATCGAAGGAGAGGGAAATATAGGGAGGAGCTGCTCGTTGTTCCGGGGTCGGAAGTTATAGATCCTCCAGTCAGATCAGGAGTTAGTTTTGTTAGGGCTAAACTGCATGACCCTATGTATGTGACGTGAGAGAGTATGCGATGTATGAGAGAGAGAGAGAGAGAGAGAGAGAGAGAGAGAGAGAGAGATGCGTGTATACAGCGAGCGTGTGTGAGTGTGTGGCGTGATCCGCACCCCGAGTCGACGCGCGAGCCGTTCGC